>PVLA01009908.1:0-69394 GCA_004027455.1 Hydrochoerus hydrochaeris
CCCCAGCCCCCACCCAAGCCCCGCCCCCACCCCAGCCCTACCATGCGCTCGCAGGGGTCGGCCAGGCGGCTGGCCTGGTCCAGCAGGCTGCTGTACTCCAGCTCCTCGCACAGCCGCTGCAGCGTGTTGAGCGGCTCGTTGAGCTGCACGGGCATGGACACCTTGGACAGGTCTTTGCCGATGTTGTTGCGCAGGATGTTCCACAGGCTCACGTCGGCCCCCGGGCCGCTGGCGGCGGGCAGGCAGCGGCGGCGCGGGGGGCCCGGGGCTCGCCCTGGAACACAGCCCCCTGGGCCCCGGCCCGGCCAGGTCACTCCCTCCGGGCTCACAGGCAGCCCGCGGCCTGGCCGGTCTCCGCCCTGGAGAGGGCGGGGTGACTGGGGCTGTAAGTGTCAATGACGAGCTCCCAGGGGCTTCGGTGCCCCGCACGGCCGAGAACCACCCGGAGAGGAGGGTGCCATGCCCGCCAATGCCCACCCTCGCCCTGGCCCTTATAAACAGAAGCAGACGCCAGGAGGCTGAGGGCGCGGCTTCTTTTAGAAAGGGAGAAATAAACCGATGGCCGAAGGGCAGGCTGTTAAAAGTCACAAACTTGGACCTTTTCTTCTTTTTGGATTTCTGAGACAGTCTTGCTACATAGCTCAGCCTGGCCTTGAACTCACTATGTGGCCCAGGCTTGAATGTGTGGCAATCATCCTGCCTCAGCCTCCCGAGTACTGGCATTTAGGCGTGCATCGCCCTGCACACTGGGGCCTTTTGCCTGTCCAGTGCTGTGTGACCGTCTGCCTGACAGAAGTCAGACTTTGTGCAAGGCTCCCAGCCTGCTGGACCAGAGGACCAGAGGGCTGGACATGGGCCAAGCCTGAGCATGGCCCCTGTCCCAGACCTGCACCTGCAAGCTGCCTGACTCAGCCTTCCTCAGCTGCAGGCCCACACATTAGCCCACTGGTCACAAGGGACCACCACCTGCCCCAGGCCCCAGGCCTGGCCCCACCCGCTGCCGCCTGGCACCTTTCTGACAGCGATCAGCTGCCCTGAGCTGCAGCCCCTCCTCCGAAAGGCTGGCAGTGACTTCACTGGGGCAGGATTCTTCCTCCTCCTCCTCTTCCTCCTCGGAGCCCTGGGCCGGGACAGACGACAGCTGGCAAACCCATCCTTCCCCAAGCGCCGGGTGGTGCCTGGGGCCTGCACAGCCCTTTGCTGGGAAGGGGCGGTGGAGGCACTGCCCGAGGGGCCTGGCATCATGGGATGTCCCCGTTACTTGGGGTGAGGCTCAGCGGGACCCTGGGATAAACTGGGGACTGCCGAGATTCAGGGTTTGGGGAAACGAGGTCAGGGGAGCACAGAAGCTGAAATGGGGTCGCAGGAAAGCAATGTGGGCTGGAAGTACAGCCAAGGCCCCTGCAGAGATTTCCAAGCCAGGCCACCGAGGTCCCAGCAGTGTGTTCCCAGGGACATCGATGGAGGAGGGGAGAGAGGGCTCAGCAGCTTGCAGCTTTCAGTCGCTCCGGAGCCCCACCAGCTGCCCCTGTCCTCACCTCGTTCTCGGAAGAGCTGGCGGAAAGGAGGACCTCGCAGGCGTCAAAGAACTCTGTGTGGGAATCGGCCAGGGACAGGACGCTGCTCTGCGACAGCTGCGGGGTCAGCTCCTGCCCCTTCATGTACAGAGCTTCCTGCTGTGGGGGCCACACGGGCGTCAGGCCCTCAGGCCACCCTGGGGAGCCAGGCCCCTGAGCCCTGCTCCGAGCCCCTGTCCTCTAACTCATTCCAGCTTGCTCTGCAGCCCAGGCTGGCCTTGAACTTCCGACTGCTGGGATTGCTGGTGAGCGCCGTCACACCAGGCAGGCCCATTCCAACTGTCACACGCCCTGGGGCAGTCCAGCTACTACAGGACTCTGCAGGTCAGGACACTGAGGTGAGGCCTCAGTCACAGAGCTGGCAGGCAGTGGCCCCAGGGTCCAGCCCCAAGTGCAGTCCAGCGGGGCCCTGTGAGAGTCTTTGGCCCTAGTCTTGCTCTCTGGAGGGTCGGAACACTGCATCGTGGGTGCTGAGTATCAGTGCACCCTCGGAGCCCCCAGCCATTCCAGGAGTGGCCGCACCCAGGTCGTGGGAGCCCAGATTTCTGGGCTCAGTTTCCAGACCACAGGGCCCACCCTCGGGAAAGAGGGCGCAGAGGCCGAGCCAGCGCCTCACCTCCTCGGGATTGAGGGAGCTGAAGGAGTCCGCTGTGGTGTCAGAAGACATGGAGAGCGAGTGGAGACGTGGCTGCCCGGCTGGGGTTGCTGGGACCTGCAGGAGCAGCGGGTGAGGAGCCAGGGCCATCCGCCTGCACCCAGCCTGGCCCGGCCCTTCTGTCCCCAAGCTCACCCCGAGTCTGGCCGGCTGGGAGCCCTGGTGCAGATCCCACAGTCGGTCCCGCTCCGCGGTGAGGGCGGCCAGGACGCTGCTGAGTGAGCTGTGCACTGCAGGCAGGGGACACGTCACCCTCCCACCCCCTGCCCTGGTCCCCTCGCCTCCCCCAGCTCACACTCACCCTTCTGCGCCAGGGCCCAGAAACTGCGCTGCAGGTGGGCGTAGTCTGGGGGTGGCAGCCCCTGGGGGCCCGAGGAGTCCCGGGACTCCAGGTAGCGAGACAGGTTGGGGACAGAGCCATGGAGACGACCAACCTGCAGAGGACAGGGCGGGGTGAGGGGACAGCGGTCCCTCGGTCCACCCTGCAGCCTGGGTCCTGCGACCACTCACCCGCCCCATGGTGTCGTCCTTGGCAAAGCTCTGCGTGCACCACATGCGGGTGGCCCGCTTGCCCTTCTTGGGTCTCTCGGTGGTCCCCGAGGCCTGGAGAGTCAAGGGGTGCGACTTCACTCGCAGCGTGAGGGGAGGGGGCGCCGATCGCCCTGAGCACAGAGGGTAACGGCCGCCTGGCGGAGGCTCGGGCACGGGAGGGGGCAGGGCCAGTCCCCAGTAGCCAGGCCGATGGTGACTCCCCGGGAAGCTGGCAGGGCAGAGGAAGGGGATGCAGGGGATGCAGGGCCCTTACCTGGTGTGTGGGGATCACAGGGGCCGAGGGGATGCGGTGCAGGGACTCCAGGCTCTGCAGGAGCCTGTGGAGCTCCTGGAGTTTCCCCTGGCACTCGGAGAGCGCTGGGGGGCGGAAAGAGGCCGCCAGTCCCCACACGGGCCGGACCACCCGTCCCCGTCTCCCCCTCCACCAGACATGACCGAGTCCCCCTGGCATGGCTGCCGCGTCTCGGCCCTCACCCTGTCTGCAGATCGCCCCCCACCCTGCCGCCGGCGCCCCGGCCCGTTCCGGGTGCGCCCTCACCGTGGGAGCAGCGCTCCAGCCCGTCGCTGTCTCTCAGCCAGGAGGACACCTTCTCCTGAGCTCCAACCCCAGGCAGAGCCGAGGTGCTACCCGCTGCGAGGAGCTGCGTGCCAGGAACCTGTGGGCGAGGCAGGGGTCGGGGAGGGTCCCCCAAGTGCCACCCCTGGACAGCCACACCGCCGGCCCCACCTCGGGGCCCATCCTACCTTGCGATGCGTGGCCCCGGGCACGTCCAGGCGCTGGGCCAGGCGGTGGGCACGGAGCTGGGCCACCCAGCTTTGGAAGAGGTCCTGGGATTTGATCTGCAGAACGGATGGGGATGCAGGCAGCTGAGGGTAAGGGCTGCTTGCCAGGAGCAAGAAACTGGGGCTCTGGCCTCCGTGCAAGCAGGGTCTCTTCCCGTAGCAGCTGGGCTGTGCAAAGGGCAGGCAAGACTCCCACGCAATTCACGTGACAACCCACAGGGTGAGTGGCCCTTGGCTTTTTTTTTTTTTTTTTTTTTGAGGCAGGGTTGCACTATGCAGTTCATGCTGGCCTCAAACTCACTTTGTAGTCCAGATTGGCCTTGAACTCCCAGTGATCCTCCTGCCTCAGCCTACCTATGAGAGCTGAGATTACTGGCATGCGCCACCACGCCCAGAGCCCTTGGCTGATTTATATAATGGCAACTTCTTCCCTCCTTTCCTCCCTGCTTCTTTCTCTCCCTCCCTTCCTTCTTCCTTTCCTTCTTTTCTTCCTTTTGAGACACTGGAGGTTTAACCCAAGATGTTTCTGCTGAGCTACATCTCTGGCTGTTATTTTAACTTTTTTATTTTGAGACAGAAATTGCCACATTTCCCAGGCTGAGTTGAATTTGCCATCTTCCTGCCTCGGCCTTCCAGAGTGTTGGAATTTACAGGTCCCACCATGCCCACCTATGATGGCATTTTTATGCCAACTCAGGAAAGACCCTCAGCCCCTGTGGCCAGGCCAGTGACCCGGCTCCCCAAATGGCAGCCCCGGGGCTCGAACCCTGGACCTCACTCTTGGGCAAGTGTCTGCCCCGAGCCACGTGGCCAGCCCCTAGTGCGGCACCTTGAGGTGATAGATGTTGTCTTCGGTGTCCAGGTCGATGCGCTGGGCCTTCCTATTGATGGACATGACCGACAGCCGGACGTCGATGGAGCCATGGGGCTTCCCCTTGGTGATCTGGAGAGGGGTTGGTGGGAAACAGGACCGGGCGTAGGTCCCCAGGACCACAGAGCCGCCACTGCCCCCTGAGCCCACTGGAGGCGCAAAGGCCGGGCAACGATTCACCCCGCAGCCCAAGTGACACCATCAGAGGGGACTCGTCAGTCACCTGCTGCCGCAAAAAGAGACAGATGATACCAGAGACTAAACACTACTACATCAGTCAGTGTCGCGGTGCAGTGTTCAGCGGTGAGTGAGGGGAAAAAAACCTGTTACGTGTTCTGCGCAGAAGCAACTTTAAAAAAATAAGCATGGGCCTGGGGAATAGCTCAGCGGCACACTGCCTGCCTGGCGCACACAGGGTCATGCGTTCAACCCCAGCACCAAGGAAATAAAAGTTAGTATTTTGGATCCGCAGGTGGTGGGATCTGCACTGTGGAGCTGACCCTGCCCTGCCTCCGGGCAGCCCCCCTCCACGCCCCAGCAAAGGGCCCTGACTCACGTCCTGCCGGGTCGTTGCATAGTGGAGGATCCCGTCCTCGAGCACGAAGTACCTCTGCGACAGTGGCCGGAAGGGACAGGACGTCAAGGCCACGAGGACAAGGGCAGGAGGGAGCAGACACTTGCACCTTTCACCTCCCAGCACAGAGCCAGCACTGCCCAGCAGCCTCCCCCTGCGGCCACGCCCCGGCCACCACCCTACCTTGTGCCAGCCCTTCAGGGGCCACTTCCTCTTCTTGAGCAGGTGGCCTTCCTGCCGCTGGGCCTTGACGCCCTCCACTGCCAGCCTGCCCAGGGGCTCCTGTACCACCTCCCACAGCTCGGAGCCCTGCAGTCCAGACAAAGGGGAGGCAGTGGTGGCTGCCAAGTCCCCGCTCAGCCCCGAGGCCCAGACCCGCCCGCTGCTACCGCTTCCCCCAGACCTGCTGGCCGCTGCTGGGCTTCAAGGACTGAGTGCTCTCAGCCAGGGACGGGGTGTCCATGGAGGAGGGAGAGGCCACTCTCTGCGGAGGATGTGGAGCGCGGTGGAAGGGTCAGGATGTCACCTGGTCCTGATGGGGTCCTTGGAAAGCAAGAGCCCTCCCACTAGAGACCATGCCGTGAGCTGCCCCCTGCCCTGAAGCACCCTGTGCCACACTGGGCAGGTCCCTCTGCCCACACTCTGGCACTACAGCCTGCTCACTGAGGTGACCCAGGGCATGAAGGCAGGCCAGGGCCGAGGGGACACTAGAGAAGAGCACCCAGCCCACCTTGGGCACACTGCAGGGCTCGGGGGGCCTGGGGCATCACCAGGAACCAGGGATGGGGACTGTCAGGAGCCCCTCCATCTGTGTTCCCCTCCTGCAAGGCTGCCCCCTGCCATGGCTCAGCTACCTCACCCTGCAAAGCACCCCTCAGGCCCCCTCGGTTGCTCCCCATATCCTCAGGGCCCCATTTTTCGCATGGGGACTCTGAGGTCCGAGACAACTGCCCCTAGATCCCCCCAACTTGTCCCCTCAGTCTCCCAAAACCTCACGACCCCCCTTTTCCCATCCTAGTCCTCCTGGCTCCTGAGAAGTGGTGCCCACACAAAGGGAGCAGACCACAGGGCCAACAGGGACACCGCAGGCAGTGAGAGAGGTGGCCAGGGACATGCTGAGGTCCACGGGTCCCGCAGCAGCTCCCACAGCGCCCTCGGCAGGGGCCCGGGCTGTGCTGGCTTGGCTGGGAGATCAGTAATGCACTGAGGGCACTGGAGGGCACGGCTGCCCGGGGCTGGGGGAGCAGCTCAGGGCACCTGAGGAGCCAGGCCGGAAGGTGACAGGGATGTGGCAAGGGAAGGGTGGCCAGGAGGTTGCAGGTGTGGCCCAGGCTGCAAGACGCTGCCCTGGGGTAAACTCCTGCTCTCTGCCATGCAAAGTTCCCAAACTGTCCCAGTGTTCGGCTTTCTCTGTGCCCTTGTTCCCCCAACCCCTGGCCCCTCACTGCCGGCCACCGGAGGGGGGCTCCATCAGGAAGAAGGAGGAGTCCAGGTGAGCCAGGTGGGGACCCCTGCACCTCCATGCCCTGCCTGCGATCTGGAGGAGCAGTGCCCGGCTCGGGTGGGGGGAGCCCTCCCGCGATGTCACCCCTGCCCACGCGGTCCCCTTACCCCAGGGTCCATGCACACCGGTGCTCTGGGCCGGGCACCCTCTGAGTCACCCTCGGCGAGTCGCTGGCCCCGTCCTCCTGTCCACACAGAGCCGAGTAGTGGCAGCAGCTGCCTCGGCTGCAGGAACCAGGAAGGAAGGCGATGTCGGAGCTTCCCCTCCCGCCGCCGGATCTCCCCACCTTCCCCTCCCGTCACCTCCTCCGCCCAGCGCCGGGGTGGCCGCTCAGCTCTGCCCCCCTGCTCCCCGGAGGACTCAGGGCCCAGCTGCCGCTGTGGCTGTGGCTCGGGAACAGGGACGCTGTCCCCAACAGGCGCTGCTCCAGCAGGCTGGGAGGACTGGGGAGCCACGGCCCCAGCCAGGGGTGGGGATTCATCCCGACCTGGACCTGCACAGCCTGGACCCCAGGGAACCAGCGGCCAAGGCCATTTCCCGGGAGCCCCCTCCCCTCTCACTCTACATCTGAAAACACACTGCGAAATTTGGATGAGCAAAGCTATCAGATTGACAGGGAAGGGACAAATGTCTCCCCCTGGGACACCACATTGCCAGGAGCAGCCAGCAGGGCAGTCAAGGGAACAGGGACAGCCCAGGGCCACACGCTGAGGCCCCTCACAGAGGGTCTGGGTCGGCCACCACCTAGGGAAAAGGGGCACCAACCTGGGAACCCCCACCTGCCTTTCTGCGTACCGGTAACTGTTCAACCGCTCAAGTCTGCAGGAAAATTGGCTTTTACGAGATTTGCGCCAGGCATGGTGCACAGCTAATTCCAGGACCAGGAGGCTGAGGGAGACTCAGCCCAAGTCTGAGGCCAGCTTGAAAGTGAGTTCAAGCCCAGCCTGAAATGCGTAGTGAAACCCTTGACTTAAAAAGATAAAGGAAAAAAAAACCACTTTCCAGAAAACGGCTTCATTGTGCTTAGACCCGTCAGTATGCATGACATCCTTTTAAAGGAATTTTAGCGGGTTTGTGAGATAGGATCTTAATATGTAGTCCAGGCTGAGCTTGAACTTTGTAGCCCAGGCTTGTTTCAGACTTGCAGCGGTCCTCCTGCCTCAGCCTCCCGAGTGCTAGGATTATAAGTGCTACCATGCCCGGCCAAGAAACGGGTTTTAATGGGGGCTTCAGCACTACCACCGCTGGGAAAGGATGTGGTATGAGGGCCCTCCAGGACCCCAGGAACCATGTGGGGTACCTGTCCACTGCCCTAGCCCCACACAGCACCAGCAGGAGGTCAGGGCTGTCCATAGTGATCCAGGACACCTGTGGTCCCGTCTCAGCACAGCTCTGCCTCCCCCAGGGAGGGCGGTGTGGACACCAGCACTGGTCCCAGGAGCCTTGAGGGTCTTTTTGTGTGTGTGTGGTACTGGGGATCGAACTCATAGCCTTGTGTTTGCCAGGCTGGCGCTTACACCACTGAGCTAAATCCCTGGCCCTGGTATTTTTTTGAGGCAGGGTCTTCCTATGTAGCTCAGGCTGGGCTTGAACTCATGGCAATCCTCCTGCCTCAGCCTCCCAAGTGCTGGGATTACAGGTGTGCACCACTACACCAGGCCCCAGGGCCTCTTCACTCATATCATGCTGATTGAGCGCCCCTGGTCACTGCACAGAGCTGCACACCGTGGGAAGCCAGTCCTGACCCAGGCCACAGTGATGCCTAGGACCAAAGATGCCAGGGCACCACACCGAGTCCAAAAGAGCTGCTGAGGAGCTGCCCTCGGGGCACAGCCTGGACGCTGGGAGGCCACTAGCTTGGCGTCTCCACTTGCTCCTCTCTAGGAGGCCCTTGCTCTTGAGACCTGGGGGAAGTGGCCACCTGTGGCCCTCTGGCCCTCAGCAGCAGAGATGCCAGCTCCCCCAGCCTTTTGTGCAGCACCCATGCAACACAGGTGTGCCAGTCACAGCTTCCTGCTGGTGGCCTTCAAAGGGACCAGAAGCGGTGCAGTGAGAACAGGGGAAGAGGAGAGGTTTTCTAGCAAGGGAGGGTAGGGGGGCATGGGGCGGGGCCAAGAATAACTGCAGACACTGAGTCACACGTCACGATGTGCTTTGCTTTATCAGAGAGCACGGGGCCGGCGGGGGTGGCCGGAGGGCAAGGAGCTGACCTCCACCAGGGACCACGAAGGAGACCCTGATGCAGGGTGGGAGCCCAGTCCACATCTCTGTCCTTCACTGCTACCTGCATGACTTCGGACGGGCCATCTATGTCCTCTGCCCGTTTCTTGTGTGTCCAGGGACTGACTGCACAGTACTCAATCCAGCCACTCTGCACCATCGCTTGGTTGGGATTCCGGGGCTGCTGGGTCGCCCAAGGTGGGTGAGGAGACATCAGCAAGGGACAGTGGACCAGGAGGCAGGAGGCCAGGGCAAGAGTCGCAGCCTTCCAACTGCGTAACTGGGAATGGAAGACACTGCATCTATCAGGTCCCCAGCTGGGAAAGCGGGGACAGGACAGTGAGTGACAGCCTCTGCCCTGTAGTCCGAGTGGCTGGCCCTGACAGAAGCCAGGTCACCCACGCCACACCGAGTTCCTTTGCATCACGGACAGAGGCCGCCGGCACAGTCACAGGAAGGCTGGACGCACGGGCGGCTAGGAGTTCAGGGCAGGCTCGGGAGCGCCCGGCCCCCCGCCACCCATCGTGGTCGATGATTCTTCCTGTCGCTGTCTGATGTGCTGACCCAGCAGGGCCGTCAGCTGGCCGGGCTGGCGCTGGAGCAGGGTGGGGGTCTGGCGCAGCAGGAGGCTGAGGCCTCCGATCAGCTCCCCCTGCAGCAGGCTCAGGCTCGGCAGCTTGGCGTAGTCCAGGAAGCCCTGCCTGCTCAGGATGGTGTCGTCCACGCAGCCACCTGCAGGACACGGGCTCCGCTGGGTGCCCCTTTTTCTGGAAATGATGCCCCCGACCCTCTCCTCATCCCTGCGAACCGCCCAGAACTTGTTCCCCCTGCACCCCCCATCTGCGCTGTCGAGCACCGCCCCCCGCCTCGCTCTGGAACTTGCCCCACACACCCCGCTGCCCGCTAGCCCGCGCTCCCTCAGCCACCTTTGCTCCCGAACCCAGGACCTCTGTGCAAAGCCACAGCCGCAGCGCTCTCTGTGTTTGTCTGTTTTGGAGCAGGAGCTCATGAAATCACCTAGGCTGGGCTCAAACTTGGGATTCTTTTGCCTCAACCCTGCTGAGAACCTGTATGACAGGCATGTGTCACCACACCCAGTGTGCTACACTTTCCTAGACAGAATCATGCAGTGGAGGAATGAAACCGGAAGTTATTTTTGGTGGGTACAGAATTTCAGTTTTGCAAGACAAAAAAAATTTTGAAAACAGGGGTGAGGGTTACACATTATGAAGGTATCTAAAACCGCCCAGTGTGGTGGCACACGCCACTCATTCCAGCACTCGGGAGGCTGAGGCAGAAGGATCGCCATGAATCAAAGCCAGCCTACCTAAGGAGACCCGGTCTCAAAAAACAAACTGAAGAACAAAAGCTGCTGTCTCTGGCCCCTCCCTGGAGAGGACAGCACCCAGCCCTGGGGCGCCCGCCCTCTCCCCACAGCCCTCAGTGGTGGCAGTGGCGGGGCAGGCTCACCCAGCAGTGGCAGGAAGGGCACCGTCTTTAAGATCCGCAGCATCTCCTTAACCCTGGGCTCCTCGCTCACCAGCAGCATGTTGTGGCCCACGAACAGGGGCAGCAGGCATCTGTATTTGGAGTCTTCAAGGAACGGCTTCAGGACCTGGGTGGCACCACATGCCGCCATCACAGGAGGTGGTGGCGCCTCGCTGGGGAACCTGAGCCCCAGGCTGCAGCCTGGGCATGGGGGGGCCAGGCCGAGCGTGGCTGGTGACACCAGGCACAGATGACGCCCTGGTGGCGCGGCCCTACCTGGTTGGGGAAGACCTTCACCAAGATCTTGTGTTTGCGGAGCTGGTGCCGCACGACGAGCTTGTCCTCGGCGCTGATGGCCACGTTCTGGCACACGGCGATCATGCGGTGGTTTCGGAACACCTCTGCGATCTCCCGCCGCAGGAGCCGGAGGAGACCTGACTCCTGAGCAAGGGAGGAGGGTGGAGGGGCGCCCCTGGGACTTCCGGTGTGGCCCGAATGTGCAGCAGCTTGGGGGGTGGGGGACAGTCGGGCCCTGACGCTGGGAGACGTGGCACGTCAACCACTGTGACACTCCCACTTCCATTAGTCGGTCACAGGCTCAGGAACCTGCCCTGCTCCTCCCAGACTGAGGACAGTATGTGACAATGATCTCAAGTATCAACCTGGTCTCCACCCACGCTGGGTTATTTTATCAATTACAATCCAAGACAGGGCTGCTGGGTGCTGGGCTCAGCGGTACAGCACACGCTTCGCAAGCATGAGGGCATCGGTTCAATCCCCAGCACCAATAAATAAATAGATAAAAAGAAATAAAGGTGACACTTTGGCTGGCATGGTGGTGCATGCCTGTAATTCCAACACTGGGGAGGCTGAGGCAGGAGGACTGCGGAAGTTTGAGGCCTGCATGGGCTACATAGTGAGAGTTCATGGCCAACCTGAATTACAGAGCAAAACCCTGTCTCCAAAAACCAAAAGAGAAACAACCAAAAAGCCGCCCCCCCAAAAGTAACATTGGTAACACTACTTTAAAATTGACACATTTTTCACTAAACAAGCTTTCTTTTATTAGAGATGGAACCCGGGACCTGAGCTATGTCCCCAGCCCTACACTGTTCTTTCAGTTTTTTAATCTGAGACAGGGCAACTTCACGACCTCACCCTGGGAGCTAAACTCACTCCAGGGCGCCAGCCCCTCACCCAGCCCCGTGGGCCTTACCTCCTTAGGTGGCCTGGGGGGAGGCGGCAGGCATCGCGGGTTCACGGCCAGCCGGGGTGGGATGTACTCAGTCACGGCCATCAGCTTCTGCCGCTCGTGGTGCATGACACGCCAGTGGCGGGTCACTGCCTTGGAGCCATGCCGCACGCTCTGGAGGGTGGGCAGCCGGCCTGGGAGGGAGACGGTGATGGAGAGACTTTGCAAACCCTTGTTTACCGTTTTTTTTTTTTGGTACCGGGGATCAAACTCATGAGCTGGCACTTGTCAGGCAGGTGCTTATGCCGCTGAGCTAAACCCCTGGTCCGTTTTTTGGTCTTTTTGAGACAGGGTCTTGCTATGTAGCTCAGGCTGACCTTGAACTGTGGCTACCTTCCTGCCTCAGCCTCCCAAGTGCTAAGATTACAGGCATGCACCATCATGCCCGGCCACCTTTCCTTTTTTTAGTAAGTGACCTTAGGTCTGCTGCTTGGTCCCTTAAGGCCCCCATTTCTCCATTGTTTTTTCTTCAGTACTGGAGACTGAACTCAGGGGTTCCACACTAAGCTACATCCCTAGCCTTCTTCTGAGACAGGGTCTCAATAACCTGCTCAGGCCAAGCTCAATCTTGTGACCTTCCTGCCTCAGCCTCACAATGCTGGATTAAGGACTGTGCCACCATGCCTGGCTTCCAGCTCTTCTTTCAGTGCAAAGTTAGGATATAAAATAAGAACAAAGGAGAAAGTATTTTGAACACATGATGCAAGGCCCAGTGAGATGGAGCAAACCTCTTCTTAAGTGGCCGAATAGTAAATGTTACATGTCCAAAGCCCTGGGCTTTACCCCTAGCACTACAATTAAAAACAAAAAACAAAACAAAAAAAACAATAACATAGTGACCAACCCTGCAGATATATGGCAATCACTGGTTTAAGACAGTGGCTCTTGAATTATACTCCAGCCCCACCCAGCCAAATACAGTGGCAGCACCCAGGCACCTGTGAGAAGTACGAATTCTCATGTTTGCTCTACATCTACTGACTCCAAAACCCTGGAGCTGCCCCAGTGAACAATGCTTTTAAAAGCCCTCTTGGTAAGCTGGGTAGTGGCACACATTTGTAATCCCAGCGCTCAAGACTGAGGCAGGAGTATCACTGTGAGTTTGAGACCAGCCTGGGCTACAAAGTGAGCTCGAGGCCAGCCTGAACTGCATGGCGAGACCCTGTCTCAAGAAGATTAAAAAAGAAAAGAAAAAAAAAGGCCTCTCGGTGATACTAATGCCTGCTACACCCTAACCACTGCTGAGGCCGCTCCTGATTCGAAGAAAGGGAAAAAATGACACTTGCCTCATACCTCTCCCAAGATGCTCTCCCCTCCTTCCTGCTTGTGGACAAGCACCGGCCAGCACCCCTCAGGAACAAGGAGACACTGAGCCAAAGTGACCCCTTCATCCTTGACCCAAGGGCTCAGACTGGAACTCCTCCCTTGCAACCCTCCCCAACACTGAGATGGGACCTCAGGAAAAGGGTCAGCATTAAAGTCAGACAGCCCAGATTTGCTGGGGTGAGACGTTTCGCTACCAGTTGTCACAAAAAGCTAAATATTAAGAACAGCTTTGGGGCCAGGTGTGGTGACTCATGCCTGTAACCCCAATGCTCAAGAGGCTGAAGGAGTTCAAGGCCAACCTGGACCATATAGCAATACCCTGGCTAAAAAAAAGAGCAGTTTTGAAATCAGATGCAACTGGGTTTTAACCTGCCTTCTGCCATTTACTGTGACCTGGTCCAGTCCCTCCACTGGGCCAAAGTTCAGTTTCCTCATGTGAAGGAGGAGTAATGCCTGCCCTATGGGGCACTTTAAAGTTTACACGAGGCAATACACATGAAAGATTTATCACAGTTCCTGGCCCAGTCGGGGCTGGAACTCATTAAACCCACTGCGTGCCTACCAACAACAGGCACCGCGCCACCTGCTGACTGTGCAGGAGAAACACAGCTGTGCCCTTAAAGTCTCACAGCGACAAGCGAATAAACAAAACGCAAAATTACAGATTGCGATGGGACCATGGGGTGACCAACACAAGAAACACTGAAGCTGTTTCACAAAGGGTGGGGAGGAAAGGCCTGTTCAGGCTGAGGCTTTGAGCAGCCATAGAGCAAAAAATGCGCGCAAGGAGTGGTCCGAGCCAAGCAAGGGGGCCTGCGGCAAGAGCCGCGCGGTGCATTAGAGAAACCCAGAGCCGGCGGACTGGAACGTAGGTCACATAAAATGCTGCTGTTGGTAACACCGTTGCTGTGGTCACCAGTCTGGAGTCACTGAGAAGTGCGTGGCAGAAGGCCAGCTACCTAGCTGGTGTTAGAGATCACCCCAAATCCGCTGTCGGAAATTACGGGGAGGATCGGAGGCAGAGGAGGGGATTCCGAGGACCAGGGAGCGCCGGCCAGATGCGCAGCGAGGTCTTGGGCTACTCCTTACCCGCCTGGGGCAGGAGGACCCCTCGCAGCACACCAGCCACGGCCGCGGCCATCGCCACCGGAAGAACGGACGGGGAGCCGAACGCAGCCGGAAGTAGCTAAGGATTGTGGGGCAGCGAACCGGAAGTAGTAGGCGGATCCGCCCCCCTGCCGCCGTACTCCGCATGCGCAGAGCCCGACCATTGAGACCGCCTCCCTCCACCCCCGCCCAACCCAGCGTCCAGTTTCCTAGCAACGAGGCAGTTCTCCTGGGAATCGTTCTTTCTTCCTGGCCCGCTGCCCACAACTCCTGCTTGCTGCCAGTAAAGCCCCTCCACATCCCAGAAACTCCAGACCCTACATCCTTATTTACTCCTGTCCTCAAATTTATCCCTAACAAGTTACTGTGAATCAACCCCCTCCTTTGTTTCCCAGGGGTGAGTTGCTTTCACCTCTGTCTTCCGGGGTTCAGCCATCCCTAAAGGCCCTTAAAATTCTTGTCATCTGCCTTAGGCCAGCAGCTGTTTATTTTAGCTGATGTCCGGAGGTGAGTAGGGAGGTGGGTTTTGGGGTAGAACAGCACAGTAGAATCCATAGTGGGCCCGGGCCTCCGAGAATGAAGAAATGACAGCTAGAATCACTGTTTCACAGATAAGCTTTCCCAGAGCCCAGAGGAAGATGTCTGCATCACGGAAGCCCTTATCATCAAGCGCAACCTGACCTTCGGTGAAGATGAGGATCTGTCCGAGAAGATGTGAGTGGGAAGGGGCGACTGTTCCCTTCGCTGTACCCACCTGTCCAGTCATTGCAGCCTCTCTTTCCTTACCCCACACTCCAGCCAGTGATAATGCCAGTTGAGTCCCCTCTTTAAAAATCCTTCTGGGCGTGATGGCTCATGCCCTTGGGAAACTGAGGCAGGAGGATCCCTGCAAGTTTGAGGCAGTCTGAGCTACATGGTAAGTTCCCAACCAACCTGAAGGGCCCAGGGATAGAGCTCAGCGGCACAGTGCCTGCCTGGCAAACCCAAGGTCGTAAGTTTGATTCCCCATTCCAAAAAAAAAACAACCAAAAACCCAAAAAACCAAAAACCAAAACAGAAAACCCTGAATTAAATAGTAAGACCTTTTATAAAAAAAAACATAAAAAAAGAAGAAATAAAATTTGAGAGGGGATATAGCTCCATGGCACAGCACCTATTTGGCAAGCACAAGGTCATGAGTTCAATTCCAAGTACCAAAATAATAAAGTTTGAGAAAGATTGGGTTAGCATGTACATGTACATTCACTCTGCTCGAAGTGGCTCTCCTCTGTCACCTTCCTGTCTTTCCCTCTAACTCCTGTTCATCCGTCACTTCCTCTGGAAGCAGTTCCGAGCCCTCTGTGCTGGACTAAACCCCCACGAGTCCATCAGCTCTCTCTGTCCACCTGTCTCCCCCTTGTCCTAGGTGTTTGCCTCGCTTCCCTCGCAGTGCTGAGCAGGGACGCTGCTGTTTGTAGGCATTCGGTAAATGATGTGGAATTAAGAAGCGCATGGCAGGAACCCGTGCTGGTCCCCCTCACGGACCACTCAAAAGGGAGAAAGGAAGGTTCTTCGTGCGTGCGTGCGTGCATGGTCTCATCTCTGCCTCCACGGGCAAGCTGGCCTGAGGGAGCCTTCTGTTGTCTCTGAATCTCTTTAAGAACCACGAGCTGCCACCACCCCACCCCACCCCAATTCCCCAGGGGGCTCCTCCCCCTCTGATCCCAACCAACCCTGCTCCCTGACAAAGATCCTGGTCTCCACAGCAAGCCAGTTTCGTGACCCAGACACCACTTCATGGGCCCAGAAGCTGTGCCTGACGTCTGATCAGCTCAGCCGTCTCCCCCTCCTCGAAACCCCCTCCTCTCCCCTCCTTCCCGTTTCCTTGATGAGGAGGCCACAGAAGTGAGCTCTGTCACACAGGCCGCACTGCCAACCCTTGCTCCAGGTTTTACACCCTTGCTGATCTGCAAACCGTGCGGCTGGACCGGGAGGGCATAACCGCAATCGGAAACCTAGAGGGCCTGCGGAACATTCACAGTCTCTACCTGCAAGAGGTACCTTTGTGCCCCGGGCCCTTCTACTACAGGCCTGTCTAATCTGAAAGCACTCAGACTGGCATTGCCTGCCTTCTCTTGAGTTCAGGCAGGCATTAAAAGCACTACCCAGATGAATCAGGCATGGTGGTGCACACATGTAATCCCAGCATTCTGGGAGGCTGAGGCAGGAGGAGTCTAAACTCAATTCAGCCTGGGCAATTTAACAACTTAGCGAGATCATGTCTCAAAATAACAATAAAAAGGACTGGGGCTGTAGCTTTAGTTCAGAGACACCAGTTTAGTCCCCAGTATTGAAAAAAGTGTGACTCTGCAAACGCTGTTGAACAATGGTTATTTAGTTGGACACTTCTCTTGGTCTAGAAATCCTTCTTGGTGTCTAAACTTTTCACGTTTACGCCCATTTTCTGTTGTGAAGAAGAGGACGACTATGGCTTTCAGAATGCGGAAGGCTATTTGGTGGTGGCAGCTGGGTGACCTTCAGCCTTCCCTGGACCCCCTGGACTTTCCCAGGGTCTCACTATGCAGTTCAGGCTGGCATGACCTTACTATAGAGCCCAGGTTGGCCTCAACTCATGGCAATCCTCCTGCCTCAGCCTCCTGAGTGCTGGGATCTAGGCATGCAGTACCACATCCAGCTTCCAAAGAAATTTTACAAATTAGAAGAACACATGCTCATTGTCCCCGCTGGATGTGAAAGCCACCTAGTGGCCCCTGGTTTCTTCTTCTGATTCCCAGGTCCCTCTTTGCTTGGGGGGTCAGAAAAGTATGCTTTAATCCAGTTTAGCCAGCTCCAACGTTATACCTTTATCCACCCACCTGGAGAAAGCCGCCCATCTTCCCCAAGCTAATGACTCCCACTGCAGTCAGGGGTGGGTGGTCACCCCCAAAGTACACCATCTCCACGGGGTCAGCGGATGTGGTCTTGGGGCTCTGTCCCCTGAAGCTGACCTTAGCTTGGCTTCCCTGCCTCGGTGTCTTCTCGCAGAACAAGATTCAGCGGATCCAGAACCTGGCCTGCGTCCCCTCCTTGCGGTAGGCAAGCCCGGCTCTGCTTTGCTGCCCCCAAATGCAGGGTTGCTGCTTGTTGCTCGGGTGCCTGCTGCCCTCCTCCCTCCCTGCCAGCTCTGCTGGGTTCAGCTCCATCTCTGTCCCCTTCCCTCCCCTCAGCTTCCTGTCCCTGGCAGGAAACCGCATCAGGCAGGTGGAAAACCTCCTCGTCCTCCCATACCTCCAGTTTCTGGACCTTTCTGAGAACCTGATAGATTCGCTGGCGCTGGGTAGGAGCCCCCGATTACCCTTGGCTTGGCTCGCAGATGTCCCTGGGGTGGGGGTGGGGTGGGGGTCCCCCCCACCTGTCTCCCCCCTGGAGTCTCCCTCTCTTCATGGGGGGGCGGGGTGTGAAAGTGGGCATGGCGCCTCACGGCCTCCTGTGTGCTCAGATGAGCTCCCCCAGAGCCTTCTCATCCTCAGCCTCACTGGAAACACATGCACCACCTGCGAGGGGTACAGGTGAGGAAGGACGGGGACGGGCAGGGGGTGCTGGCTAAGGCCGGGGTGGGTGTCCGCACACCTATCATCTCAGCACTCAGGAGGCTGAGTCAGGAGACTTGCAGGGCATTTGAGGCCAGCCCAGGCTCCATAGTGAATTCAAGGCCAGGCTGAACTATGTAGCAAGACCCTGCCTCAAAACAGAAAGGTGCCGGGGGGCTCGCTGAACTTGCAAACCCAGCGCCGCCCTTGGCCCCCTTTCCCCCATCCCCCACATGCCACAGGGCCAGCCCTTGGCATTCTGACCGACGCCAGGCCCCACTCTTCGCCCAGGAACTGTCATCCCTCCAGCTGCAGGGCTGTGGCAGCACTGGTGTCTGCGTGTCCTCCCAGGCTCCCTGCCACGGCTCCCTCTGCCGCTCCACCCACAGAGAGACGGTGACCGCCGCACTGCCCCTGCTCCTGGGCCTGGATAGGCAGCCTGTGCCCGAGCGCTGGACCTCAGAGGAAGAGGATCAGGCCTCGGGGGACGAGGACGAGTTCCCGGAGCTGAGTGGGCCCTTCTGCGCAGAGCGAGGTGACCCTGCTTGGCAAAGCTGCAGCCTCCCCAATGCCTACCCCACTCTTTGGGATGGGGACAATGGCAGTGGGGTCCAGGGAGTGGCCACCAGCCCAGGCAGCCTGGAGGCACAAGCAACAGGCAGGGAGGGCCCTGGGCAGCCAGGGGGCCCAGCCTTCCCAGAGGCAGCCACAGGCTCCGACCCTCTAGGCATGCCGGGAGGTCGCCACCTGCCACCCTGGCCCCTCTAGGCTTCTTCAAGGAGCTGTCGCGGGAGATGAGCAGGCACCAGGCGCGGCGGCAGCAGGAGGCCCTGACGGAGCACCTTCTGCGGATGGAGATGCAGCCTGGCATCACCGAGCTGCCCCCTGTCACCACTGCTGGGGACAGGAGTCCTTCCGTCACTCTGGAGCGAGGCCGGGAGCCCTGCCCTGCCTCTTTACCCCAGGCGTTCTCTCCCGCCACCACATCTAACGCACTGGCCCCTAGGGGCCAGAAAAGCTCTGTCCAGGTCAAGAAGGGGACCCAAGGCACCCCCGGCCCTGTGACCTCTGTGGTCAGGGCCCCTAGCACAACCAAAACAACGACCAAGAGAGCCAAGAAGTGAGGCCCAGCCTCTGTCCGTGACTTCCCTGCTGCCCGCACCCCTCTCCTGTGCCCAGAGTCCTTCCTCAATAAAGTGACAGTAGGCCGGAAGTGCCTTTTGTGTCACTGGGACATCTCCAAGGAAGGAACCAGTCCCAGCTAGGCTCTTTCACCCCCGCGGGACCTGGGATCCAGTTCACTGACCCAGAAAACAGAACACGTTTATTGAGGCAAAGGCCGCAAGGGGTCGCTGTGCCCCGGCCGCGGCGGCTCGGGCTGGCGCCCGGTGCTAGGCGTAGGCCTGGTGCTCTCGCTCCACGAAGGCCTGGAAAAGGCTGCCCAGCTGCGGGGGCAACGCGGTCCCCTCGCCGGCAGCCAGCAGTCCCCGCAGGACCTCCAGGCCCTCCTGCTCCAGCTCTCGCTGCTTCTGCCGGACCTGCTGTCCCCACGCCTGCAGGGAGAGTGGCAGGGGTGGGGCAGATGTGTCCCACCTTGTACAAGCAGGAGAGCTGGGAACCCAGATGCTGTCCCGGGCAGGGAGCGCTGCCACTCCCAGCCCCTCGTGGTTCCGGGGTGCCAGGTCCCCCAGGTTACCTGCTCAGCCTCCATCCGCCCCAGGGCCGCCTGGTGTCCCCGATAGAGCGCGTGTCTGCGATCCACCTGAGTCTGGAATCGGGGCAGGGTCCGAACAGGGTCCTGGGCTCCAAAAGTGGGGGACAGCACCTGGGGGGCCTGCGCTGCCCCCACCCCAAAGATGAAAGGCTTGAACACGGACCTAAGGGGACAGGGATGGGGGAACCGAGGAGGGTCGCATCCCATTGCCACCCTTGCCTGCTGTGCCATTGCCCCCCCGCCCCGCCCCCCTGCCCCACCCCCGCTCCCTCATTTGTCCCCACCTGGATGGGTCTGGGGTGGCAGTGAGGAAGTGGACACAGGGCCGCATGGGATCCTGGGGCAGGACGGACACCATGCTGGCCGTGGTGCGGAAGCCCCCAGAGTCCATGCAGATGCCGCTGTCCTTGTCCCTGAGAATGTCCATCATCACCTCTGCTGTGATGTCCCCTGCCGAGAGGACAGGGTGAGGCCCTCGAGCCAGGGCTGGCGGCCCAGGGCCCCCCTAACCCCACCGACCTTGTCTTGGCTGCAGCAGCTCTCGGCCTGCCTGGAAGCGCGCCTTGGCCGCCTCCATGCGCACCGGCTGCTGGGTCAGCGAGAAGACCTGGGCGAAGTCAAAGGAGCCCTGTCCACCCCACCAGCCCTGGGCCCGGGCATGGCTCCGAAGCTCTGGGTGTTCAGCCGAAATATCTGCACCGATGATCAGCTGGTTGGAGAGGTTCCGGGCCCCCGCTGTGGAAGAGGGGGGCCTTTCCTTTACCACAGAGCACCCATTCTGTGCTAGGCACTGTGCTGGGCACCTGCTTCTTACATGGTAAGGGAGCTCACTACCCAGGGAAGCCCAGGAAGACTTCCCGGAGGAGGTGGCAGGCTGAAGAGGAAAGATTTCCTAAGTGGGCTCACTTCCCATCTGCCTGACTCTGGGATGGGCCCCTGCCCCACACCCCGGCTCCCCAGCTCTCCCCTGGCAGAGGGGGTGCGTCTCCAGGACCCTCACCCTGGACCCTCTGAGCGGCCCACAGCCTCCCCGCCGTCTCCAGCACCCATGCTTCCGTCCGGTCGGCCAGTAGGAAGGTGTTGTGATAGGAGAATGGCGCCGGGTCCTCCCAGCAGCTGCCTCCCTGTCCATAGTGCTCCAGCAGGTCCGTGATCACCAGCATGGCGTCCTTGGCAGTGCTGCCCCGCTCTAATGCCAGCCTGGCAAAGACGGAGAGAGCAGAGGACAACTGTGCTGTGGGCACCAGGTGGCAGAAGCTCTGCTGGACAGAAGAGGCCCACAGAGGCCCGGTGACAAGCCCAAGTGACACAGCTGATCTGCTGTCTAGGCCACAGTGGACACTGTCAGGCCAGTGCTGTGCTCAGAGGGCCCCAGAGAAAGGCCCAAAGCCAGCCTCGGGACAGAAGTGTCCTTTGGATGGAAGTGCCCTGAGCCCCTACCTCCATTATCACTTTTATGAATTGGAACTCTACAGATTTTGGTTGAAAAACAGTTTACAAGTTGAGTGTAGTGGCATCATCCCAGCACTTAGGAGGCTGAGGCAGGAAGATTGCCACAAGTTCAAGATCAATTTATAACTATTAACAAAAGCCAAGTGCAGCCAGCCTATCTCCAGGTCAGGTTCAGTGATTTATCAGCCCCTGGAGACAGTGCTGGGAGGGAGGAGGAGCCAGGCAGCCTCTGTGGCCAGGCACAAGGACAAGGTCAGTCAGGGGAGGAGGCCACCAGAAAGTAGACCCGCACAAGGACAAGGTCAGTCAGGGGAGGAGGCCACCAGAAAGTAGACCCGGGAAGGCAGAGCAGGGCAGACCAGAAGGAGGTCACACCTGAGCAGATCCATGCCCAGCAGGGCCTCCCCATCCTGGACCGGCTCCTTGGTCCACACGGCTTCATTGCCAATGCAGACCCCGTGCTCGTTGGCGCCCATCTCAGCCCCCCACAACCAAGAGGGGCGGCTCAGAACCACGGCGTGGGTCTGGGGCACCTGGTCCACCTCGATGTAGGTGCACTGGAGGGAAAGGGAAAGACCACTCAGAGGGGGGGCAGCGCTTACTCCAGGCCTGCACCCTGCCGATCACTTTCCACCCGAGGTTTTCGTCCCATTTTCCAGATGAGGAAACCGAGGCTAAACGCTAGGCTCCAGCCTCAGGTTAGAGGACCGGAAGCTCATTCCCTTCTCTGCAGCTGGGAGCTGTCAGCTGTCAGGAGCAGAGGAAGGGGGTCTTAGCAGACCGTCCGCGGCGCCTTCCTGCGCCCACCTGCAGCCGGCTCCCCGGGGCGTGCGTGGCCGCGGGCACGAACACCACCTCCTGCACCTCGTCCCGGGGTCGGTCTGAGTTCTTGGCAAAGATCACCGCTGGGATGGCAGAGGCCGGGGGCACAGAGACAAAGCAGTCGCAGGAACAAGGAGCGTCAGGGCTCATCGGCGCCATCTGCAGAGAGGCAGACAGAGGACGCGTCCCCCTAACCCGGGCCACCTCTCACGGTTTTGCCCCTGTGCTCGCCACCCGGTCCAAGAGTCCCACGCTTCTGCGCATGCCCAAAGAAAGCCTCCCCTCCCCCTTCCGCCCTCCACTTTTCGGGTCCCCAGTACCACGTGCCTCTCACCCCTCCCGCCTCCAAGACGCCCCCAGTTCGGGCCCGGGCGCCGCCTCCTCCGTCTCAGGTCAGGTTTGCCCCCATTGGACAGAGGCTCCCGGGTGACCAGGAAGCGCCTTTGGCCCCAGGGGCGGAGCCGGGACAGAACACCTGCCGTTCCGCCGGTTGCCACCAGAGGGCGCTAGCACCACTTCTTGGAAATCAACGGCTTTCCAATCGCTGCCTGGCTCCCTGTCCCTGGGTCTCTCGGCTCCTTTTTTCAGGCCTGATAAAAGCTGGGAAAAATCCACAGGCTCCTCCGATGGGGTCACGGGCAGGAGCTGGAGCCTGCAAGATGGCAGGGACTGCTGGGGCATCGGGAGATTAAGAACCCCAGCTCTTTGAGTCCTGTCCTGAATTCCAAAGACACAGTCCCCATGAGCTGTGTGACAGTCATAGGCCAGGAGGCGGAACTTAATGCATTTCGAAGGCACAGGGACACAGCAGCACAGGACCCGTCCCATCCCCGAGTCCTATCCCGCCCGCGTTGTGCTCAAGCCTACAGGAGGAGAGCGCTGAAACAGGAATTTCAGGTCCAGATTCGGTGCCTTTACATACGGTGAAACTCAAAGGGCAAAGGAGGAGCCCTGGCCGATGGGGACACACAGTGTTGGGTTTTGACCCCAAACATTCAACTTTCCTGCTGGCATTTTATCAAATACATCGATAGACTTCTGCCCCCTGCAGCCTTCCAGAAACGGTGGGTGGGAGATGCTGCGTAGCTGACTTCTTGACTTCTAGGGCTTGTGTTGAATCTGTAAGTCACTTTTGTTTGTTTGTTTGTTTTTCAAAGACAAGGTCTCACTATGTAGTTCAGGCTGCCCTTGAACTCACTGTGTAGCCCAAGCTGGCCTCAAACTTACAGCAATCTCCTGCCTCAGCTTCCCCAGTGCTGGGATGACAGGTGTGCACTACCCCCAGCTTTTAGATCGCTTTGAGGTACACGGGCATGTAAGCAATATGAATTCTCCCAGTCTGTGACTCTTACTGCTTTCAGTGTACAGATCTTTGCCCTCCTTGGTTAAATTTATATCTGACAATACGATTTATAACTATGCCCTTTTTGGGGGGTGGCTTTGTAAGTAAGTGTCTTCTTCATTTCTTTGCCGGATATTTTGCTGTTAGTGTACAGAGATGGTGCTACTGAGCCCGGCGCGGGGGCTCCCAGCTACTGGGATGGATGGGGGGCTGCTTGAGCCCAGGTACGGCAGCCACACTGAGCAATAGAGTAAGACTCTAAGAAAGAAAGAAAATACAGATCTTTGTGTGTTAACTTTAGGTTATGTAACTTTATTCATTGATTAGCTCTGTTTTCGGGTGGCATTTGGCTCCTGAGATTTCTTTATTTTTTGACACAGGGTCTCACTATGTAGTTTAAGGCTGGCCTCGAACTCGCCGGGTAGCCCAAGGTGGCCTCAGACTCGTGGTGATCCTCCTGTCTCAGCCTCCTGCCTAGTGCTGGGATGGCAGGTGTGTGTCACCATGCCTGGCTGGTGGCTGAGTTTCTTTCCAAGCCTACACTGTCAGGATGGAAAGTGACGCTGCCGCTGGTCCATCACTGGGGAGGTGTTGGGAGGCTGTCATTAGGCTGCCACTGGATGTCATCGCAGCGAAGTGTCCCCAAGCACCTACAGCCCGAGGCGCCCGTAGGAGCGCCCGCTCCGTTCTGCTCGCTGTGGGGCACCTGCAGGCGGGGAAGGGCCCGTCCTCGGCCGCGCTGCCCCTGGCCGCACTTGCAAGCTGCCTTCGGTCGTTTCCACGGCTGATTCCTTTCCCCGACCTGGGGGGATTCTGCACAGTTCCCGGGCCAGGCGCGAGCTCGGAGAGGTCACCCCGAGGGTCAGGGAAATGTGTCGCTGTCCCCAACTTCCTCCGCAGGGTCATCCTGCTGGGGTGCCTCATGTGAGGGTGCCGAGGGGCCCCCAGGCCAGCCAGGCAGCATTGCAGGCCGGCACAACCCCGGAGCCCCACCAAGGCCCCCGCTAAGAATGCAGGTCAGCGGGAGGAGCTTCGAGGGAGGAGGGCAGCCGGCCCTGCCCAGACTGGCCCAGCCGGCCCTGCAGCTGCCCTGGTGTCCCCGGGGGCGGCAACGGGGGAAGAAGGAGGGGAGGCAACAGGTTCCTGGGGTCTCACTCTCAGAGAAGCAGGAAGACAAAAGAGGTGCCTGGCAGGAGCCCCCCCAGGCTGGAGGCCACGGAGAGACAGCCCCAGCCTCCTCCTGCGCTGTAACCCCTGCCAGGTCTGGCTGGAGAAATTGGGTTGGGGTAGCGTGGGGGAGACAGGACTCCCACTAGGGGAAGAGGAGAAATTTGGCTTAAAAAAATAATACAGGAAGGGAAGGTGAGAGCCAACCACCTGTATCCACCATGCCCTTCCAAGCCCAAAGCGGATCCTCCGCCCGCACTTCCTGGTTTGGGGGTTCAAATCCTGAGGCTTGTTATTCACTTGGCATGAATGAGGCACCAACTGCATGCGTGCTGGTCACTGGGCAGCCCGGGAATCGTGCAGAAGGGGAGCCCCGCGTGTCACCCCGGGCGCCGCGGTTGTGTAACCCGGCGGGCCTCTAGCTGCCTCGCGGTGGCAGCCTCTCCCTCAGCCTTCCCAGCTGGGCAGGAGCCCATCAGATAGCGAGGCTGCCTTTCATCGACTTGTCCCTGATAGGGATCACCCCGAGTGAAGAAATCACTGTCAGTCGCCCCCGCAACACTCACAGCCAGAGGGAGCGGCGGGCTGGCCTGTCCCCACGCGCCGCCCTGACTGCTGCCGCCAGGGGAGGAAACCGCGGTGCTGAGAAGCAGAGAGAGGGAAAGAAAACTCTGGAAAGTTCTCATCCCTCTAGGTGGCAACCGACAGGGAGGGGCAGCCAGGCTGTCACCCTGCCGTCTTCTGTCCCTCGGGGCAGGGTCAGACCCCAGCTCTCACCAGACGAATGGATGGCACCAAGGCCACCCAGAGGCTGCAGGATCAAAGCAAGTGTCCACCTCCCCTGCTGCCCTGTGACCTGCTCCTCGCTGGCTGCCCAGGGACACTGAGTCCAAAACCAGGGGGGAAGAAACCTCCCCCAGCTGGAAGACAAATGAGGCCACGATGCTGGTGACGACTTTATTGTTTCATAAAAAAACAGAGGCTGTTTCCTCCTCCTCCTCCCCCCAAAGTGGGTTCACAGCAAAGAACAAAAATCCTACATTTTTCTCTAGGGGGTACTGCCTAGAAGGGCAAGCAGCCGAGAAACCTAGATCTACCCAGGAAGGGAGAAGAAGGGAACCTATGCAAAGCCCCGCTGGTAAACCCCAAGGCCAGGGCCAGGGCCTCTGGAAGGGGGAACAGGCACAGCCCCCACGGCCAGCACCCCTCTGGCAGTTCCCCTTAGAACGGTCCCTGGAAAGGCCGGGGTGGTGGCACGGCGAGGGGGCGGTTGGTTTCGATGGATGGAGGGGAAGGCACCCCACACCCGTGGTGCCCTCCTTTCTCCCCTCCCGCTGGCCACTGGCCACTGGCCAGGCAGCCTGCAGGAATAGAGCTCAGCTGCCCGCCTGCCCACTCGTCCTCCCTGCCAGGACGGGGACCTCAGCCAGAGGAGCAGGAGCTGAGGGAAAAGAAAATAAAGAGGGAGCACAAAGAAAGAAGCTCACTTCTTACATACCCAGGCCCAGAATCCCACAGGGGACGTGATGCCCCCCTGTCCCTTTTCAGGAGGGGCCCTTTGACACAGACGCGTTTCCCACCCGGATTGCAGCCCCTGCTTCCCATCCAGCGCGCAGCCCTTGGACAGGGCTCCAGCACCCCCAGACCTTGGACAGGGTGGACAAGATGGGGTCTCAGGAGACCCCAGGCTCAGTAGAGAAACACACGCACACACATTCACACACACACACTCACATGCCCTAATATTAAATAAAATACCCTTTGCTTATAACTTAAAAATCAGTACACAGCTAATCCCTGCAGAGGGCTCTGGGTGGAGAGGGACCAGAGGCCTGGGCGGCAGGCCTGGGGATGTCCCCCGCTCCAGGGTCCCCCGGCCTGGCAATCCCTCCCTCTCCTCTTCCTTCTCCTCTGCCTGGCTCAGCCTCCGCCCCAGCTTCTCCCCTCCCTGCCCGGCCCCCCATCAGAATCTATATGTATTTCTAAAACCTAGAGGGCCAGGGAGGGACCGGGCAGCTTCCTGAATCCCTCGGTGGGGGGGACAAGTCCTTCATAAAGAAGGGGGGGCGATCTACAGCGGGGCAGGGCCCAGAAGTGTCCGGCTGGAGGCCCTGGCTTAGCTGGGGGAGGGCAGGAGAGACTCGGCAGGGACTGGGTCCTACGCTAGGAGCAGGAACCCCTGCGGGACCAGGTCCAGCGGGTCTAGCCGCAGTAACCTTCTCCCTCACCCCCCAGCCCGTGCCGGGAAGACAGAGCGTGGGAACCTGGTGTGAAGAACGACATCAATTCCAGAGCCTTAAACACCCACCTGGGGGTATAGAGGGGGATGTGAACTAGATCCTTTCAAAACCCAAGAGCTGACGATGGAGTCAGAGTCGGTGGAGGAGAGGGTTCCTTCCTTCCATTTCCCCGCCAAATCCCCCCGCTTCTGCCTCCCATCTAACTCGGTCCAGCACCCATCCAGCTGGCTGGACAACTGTCCCCTCTTCCCACGGTGCTCCATCAGAAGGATCTGGAAGGATTAACAGGGTGGCGACATCAAAAGACCTACTTCTTTCCACATCCACCACCCTCCAAGCCAGAGAGCCACCCCTCCTACCTAGGCAAGCGGACCCCAGGCGCCCAGCTCTCCCTCCGGAAACCCTAGGGGCAGGAGCCGGGGGAGAGGGATGAAAGGGGCCAGGCCGCAGGGCGGCTCCGCAGGCGCTTTTAAGTCGGGGTTCCCAGGCGCTGGGGACGTGTCCAGACCGCTGCCCCAGCGCCCCGGACCGGCCCCACTCAGCTCTGGGACGCGCCATCCTCTCTCACGCCAGCCCCGCCACCCCTAAGCGCGGGGGGGGGCGCCCCATCCCAACTCCCAGCCCCCAGGACCGACAGAGGGGCTGGCAGCCCTGCCCCGCCAGTCCCAAAAGCTAACACCCCTCCCCCGCTCCCATCCCCGCCCCCCGCTCAATAAATAACCATCTCCCCCTTACTCAAGCCCCACCCCAAGCCAGGCCCAGCCAGGGGCTCTCTCCGGACGGACGCCCCCACGGAGCCCGCGGGGAGCCGGCCCCCAGGGGCTGCTCAGTTGGAGGGCGC
Source organism: Hydrochoerus hydrochaeris (assembly GCA_004027455.1). Lineage (NCBI taxonomy): Eukaryota > Metazoa > Chordata > Mammalia > Rodentia > Hydrochaeridae > Hydrochoerus > Hydrochoerus hydrochaeris. The sequence goes on from PVLA01009908.1 coordinate 27,057, forward strand.
CGCGCTGCCCTCGGCCTCCCGCTTGCCTTTGCCCCCAGGCGGCTCCACCGCGCCCCCGGCCTTGGCCTCGCCCGGGCCCGCCCCCGCCGCCTCCTCCTTGGCGCCCTCGTGGGTCTTCATGTGCTTGGCCAGGTGGTCGCTGCGCATGAATACGCGGCTACACACTGCGCAGGGGAACTTCTTGGTGCCCGTGTGCGTCTGCAGGTGGCGCTGCAGCTCGTCGGAGCGCGTGAAGCGCTTGCCGCAGAAGAGCCAGTTGCACACGAAGGGACGGTCGCCGCTGTGCCAGCGCAGGTGAGCCTTCAGGTGCGACGTCTTGGCGTAGGCTTTCCCGCAGCCCGGGATGTGGCAGTTGTGCAAATGTTTCTTCTTGCTCCCGTCGGGCCCGCAAGGGGCCCCCAGTCGCTCGGCCTCCATGCAGTTGGGGCAGCGACACACGGTCTGGCCCGAGCTGCGGGGCACAGATCGCCGGGAGCCTTTGGGTCGGGCCGCCGCGTCCAGGCTGGAATCCAGCCCTTGGGACTCGAGCGCCGCCGCTTCCAAGGCCTTGGCTCCGTCGGGCGGCCCCAAGAGGTGCTGCCCCCCGGCGGCCGGGAGGAGGTGGTGCGGGTGCGGGTGGGGCGGCGGGGCGCAAAGCTGGTGGTCGCCGACGTAGCCCCCCAAGCCTGCCTGGAGCGCCCCCGGGTGGCCGGGGGAGGCGAGGGCGCCCTGGGTGTGGGGGAGGTCCATCCAGCTGGTGCCCGGATGAAGGTCCCACCACGAGCCATCCTCCGTGCCCGGGTGGGTCGGCCGGAACCACGATTCGTAATGGTGCGACATGTCCGGTTGCAGGAGCTTGGAAAAGGGTCCCGGGGTTAAGGGACTGTCGCTTTCCAGGCCCTCGCAGGTTACCCGCGAGGAGGCTCCCGGCAGCTCATAGCCCTGGGAGAAGTCCACCTCCGGGCCCAGCGGGAGGCTCTGCAGCTCGGCCGGCTGCAGCGGGGAGGGGTAGTCCCCGGCCTCCGGGCTCGTGTGGCCCTGGTACGTCTGGAGCGGCTGCAGGTCGAGGCGCGGCGGGGAGGCGTGAGGCGCGTCGGGGTGCTGGCTGCCCAGAGAGCCGCAGACAGCGGTTAGCATTGCCGGGATCCGGGGTGGGCTGGGCAGGACGGTCAGGGACACCTCAGGAGGGACCTGCAGGAGACAAAGAGGAGGCGACGTGAGGACAGAAAGTGACGCGCTCCGGTCCCAACTCAGGTCTCTGGCTCGGCTTGCGGAGGACTCGTCTCTGGCCCCCAGGTGCTAAAAAAGGGTTGGGCCCTGGGCGGGGACTAGAGCTGGGAGAGGGTGCAGATCTAGTTTCCACCAGGGCAGAAGGACAGCCCGTCCGACCGAGTTAAACACCCCAGGGTCGTGGGTCACAGTGCTAGAAACACCCCACCCCAGCTGCCAGGCCAGCGCCGGACGCTGCCCGCTCCGGAAGGTTCCAGACCACTCGGCATGCCCAGCTCAACTCGGGACACAGCTGGAGCGGCGCGAGCCGGGGCAAGCCTCTCGTTTCCAACGAAGGACGGGGCGGTGTGCTTTGGAAACCGAAGCCGAAGGTGACTTGCCCTTCGGAAAGCCCAGAGCAGGGCTCGGGTGTGAGGAAGAGCACTTCATCTCTCACAGCACCCCCAGCTCCTACGCCTCGCCCCCCCTCCCTTGGGCAGGCACTTGACCTCCTTGGGGTGCAGCTGCAGTGCCGGTTTCTGGGGGAGTCGCCTCCACCCCCAGGCTGGAGAAAACCAAGTTCCCCTTCCCTTTCCCGATCCACACTACACCAGCCACTCTGGGGCTGCTCCCTGCGCCCTTCTCCAAGCTGGGGGAGACTCGCATAGGACAGGCAGAGGGGTCGGGTTCCCCAGAGAAACGCCTGCGCTCCCCGGAAGCTCAGGCAGCAACTGCCATCCCCGGAGGGACGCAGGGTCGCAGCTGGGGCAGAGGAAGGCGGCGAGAGAAGCCGTCGGCTCGGCTCGGAACTTCGGCGCAGGAGTTGCCCAAAGAGATTACATAAGGAGGTGCGCCCCAGTCCTGGAGACCTCTTAGGGGCTCCCCAGATGGTTCTAATACGCAGTCAAGCTTTGAGAGCCACAGTTCCGGGCCAGCCCTCTTATTGTATTATTATTATTATTATTATTTTCCCAGCCCTCTCATTTTAAAGAAAACGTACCAGAGGTGGAATTTGGAGCCGCGCTGGGACAGCTACGTCCCTTTATTGTTCGATAGGCAGCCAGGTGCTGCGCAGCCTCCACTCTCGGCTCTGTCCCGCCGCCCCCAAACCGTCGGGATCCCAAAGCCTCCGGGCCCTTTCTCAGCAGATCTGCGACTTAAGCCCCCCGCACCCGCTTCGCATCACCTCTGCCCCAGACCTGGGCCCTTTCGCCGCTCTGAGGGTTTCTGCGAGGCCGGGAGGAGGAGGGGGAGGAGGCCAGGGATTTAGGGCACCGGCTTCCCCTCCGCGCAGAGGGCTCTGCGCCTGCAGCCGCCTTCTGCCCCCGGCCCGGGCCGTCTGGGAGAGGCCGGGAGGGCAGGGCTGGACGCCTGCCCGGGCTCAGGCGGCCCCGCCGCAAGAAAGGCGCGGGGCGAAGCAGCAGGAGCCCGCCGAGGGCCGGGGCGGGGCGGCCCAGAAGGGCTGGGCGGGCGCGAGCGGCCTGGGACCCTAACAGCTTCTGGCGCCCGAGAACTGCCCCGGGGGCTGGGGGAGGGGGCGGCTGGGGCTGCCGAGGCTCCAGGGGGGCCTCGGTCCACGGGGAGCCCGGCTGCCCAGGCCCGGGGTGTGCTGGCTGCTCCCGAGCCGCAGGGCGCGCGGGTCAGGGGCACAGGCTCGGCCTCCGCCGCCCGGGTCCCCGAAGTCCCAAGGCTCGGGTCCCCCCCCCCCGTCGCTCCAGTTTCCCCACTTTTAGCCTCTTCGATGCCTCCGGTCTGGCCCGCCCGCCCGGCTGCCCCGGGTCCGGGCTCTATGTCCCCCAGCTCTTTGGGGGCCGCCCCGACCCGGCTCCTACCTGGGGGCTGCGCTCGGGCTCCGCGGGCGCGCGCTACAGAGCCGCGCGCATCGGTGTCGCGCGCCGGGCGGCGCTGGCGGCGAGGGGCAGAGCCGGGGGCGCGGGAGCCGGGGCGGCGGGGAGCCGGCGGACGGGCGGGCGGCGAGGGCGGGCGGCGGGCGGCGAGGGCAGGCGGCTGCCCGTGACTCACCGCGCGCTCTGCCGCGTCCGCGCCCTGCGCTGCTTTTTCCCCGGCCCGGCCCCGCCCCTCACCTGCAGCCTCCTTACCGCGGGCGGGTTCGGCGGGCCGGAGGGAGGAGCGGGGGGCGGGGCGGGGCGGGGCGATCGAGGCTCCTCCCTGTCCCTGTCCCGGTCCCTGTCCCCGTCCCTGTCCCTGTCCCCTCCACTTGCTGGGCGAGGGGCCCCTATGGGGTGGGAACTGCCCTCCAGCAAACTCGCTCTGCTCCGGGACGCGACGCAGCGCTGGGGGTGGTTCGGGGAGGGGAGCCCTGGGGTGCTCCCGGGCCACACTTTTTAGGGCGCCCGTTGCTTCGCCCGACCCGGGGAGTTAAGAAGGAAACAGGATGAGCGCCCAGAGTGTGTCCGGTCCACTCGCAGGCCTGGGCTGTGGGGAGTTTGTCCCCCGCCCCGTTTCTCTCCAACACCCTCCCGCCCTTCCTCCTTAGGCTTCCTGTGCCCCCTCTCTGGCCTCCACCTTTTCTAGGTGCCCCCCATTTCTTCCCCCACTCGTGGGTGTCTGCCTGCCCCCCACCCCCGTCTCCCAGACCCCTCTGAGTTAGCTCTCCACCGCCCCTTGGACCGACCGAACCCCTGCGCCTCCCGCCCGGTCCCCGCGGTGCCGCACTGGAGGCTGGCGCGGGGGTCCGCGTGGCCCCGGGCATGGATATTTCTGGAAAGAATTGGGGGAGCCCTTGCGGCCAGTTCTTCCCCGTTCTCGCGGGACTATCTCACGTTGGAGGGAGGTCCCAGATTTCTCTAGGAAAAACCGAGGCACGGGCACGTGCGACACCGACGCGAAGTTCCAGGGCGTGCCCGGCGCTCACCTAAAAACTTCTCCAAAGATCCCGATCGGCTGAGGTCCCCACCCCCAGAGGCTGGTGCAGGGGAGACCCCGGTCCCCTGCGGGTTCACCTGTGTCTGAAGGTGGTCCTTCCTGGGTGTCGTCCCCGTACTGTCCTCCCGAGGGGACCCTTGTTACTCAGGTGGCCTCAGATCGGCTTCGGTATTTCTCTCCCGGCTGGGGTTAGCTTCCCCGAGGCGCTTGGCCACAGGCTTTTAATATTTTCAGGGCTTTTCCTCCCTTTCGACCTTACAGTTAATTCCCTAGAGTCGTGCTGGAATTGAGGCTGATTTAATCTCGCTCCGCAGCCTCCTGTCACCCACCCTGGTCTACCTGTCCTGCGCTCCCTTTTTTTTTTTTTGGACTCACTGAAGACTCAAAAAAAAAAAAACTTTCACTTAAACTCCACAAACCATTTGAAAGCCAATGTGTGGTCGCCTCCTCCCCACCCCCAAAAAATCCTGCACGTGTTTTAGCCAGAGTCAGTATCTGATCAATTCGGGAATCTCCCTCTTTTCTATAACTCCCTTCCCCTTGACAACCAGGGTACAGGTTGGCGGGGTTTCCTGGGGCTCACAGCAAGGGTGTGCAGGGCAGGGGACAGACAGGCCACCCTGTTGTTATTATTAAGTACATCGGTTCCCAGGGTTGCTTGGTACGTTCGCAAAGATCTTTGGGTAGAGGTCACAGACCTAGGTTCTAGCCCCAGTCCTGCTTATTTGCTGAACTGTCCTTGGCAGAGCAGGGTGCCCTGAAGCCTCCTTGTCCCCTGGTGCCCTGCTGGGTGAGGAGTGGACATTGGTAAATCAGGAGGCGCTGCCCCAATATCAGGGTTTGTGCTATCATCCCGACATCAAGATTTCTTTCCTCCCCAAACTTGGGGCACCTCAGGGCAGTTACAAGAACTGCTCTTGCCCTTGCCGGGGACATAGCTCAGCGGCACAGCGCCCACCTGCCAAGTGTGAATTCCTGAGTTTGATTCCCTTTACAGAGAAAACCAAAACTAAAAATCTTCCAAGAACTGGTGCGCATCTGTGTGGCCATGGCCGAGTGAACCTGCGTAACACAGCTTTATCTCCGTCCACTTGGCCAGCAAAGCCTCCCGCACCTGCAGCTGCTTTCTCCCTGACAGGGCTGGGTGCTCACCAGGTCTAGAGCAGAGTCTCCCCAACCGGGCCAGGGTGACTCCAGGTCCTGAGTTAGGACCGAGCAGATCCCTCCCTCAGAACCTTCCTCCCCCCTCCCAGCCCCCAGCTCCCCGCCCTGGCCGTGCCTGACCTGTTACTCTTAGGAGCTAAAGTTGGGGTGCGTTCTGACTCCTGGCGGGGGGCCCAGTTCTATCTCCCATTTATAGGCACCGGGGTGCCTTAATCCTCCCTTGCTGCCCATCTTTTCCTGGAAAGCAACAGGGAAGACGAGGGCAGACACTGTACCCCACTTTCAACCCAGAGCCCTGTGACCCCACGCCACTCTAATCCATGGCATCCCTCACGTCGTCCCTGGAAGCGCTCGGGGGGGGGGGCTGCCTCCTCCCAGGCTCCCACTTCCTCCCCCTGCTTCCAGCCCTCTGGGTTCCCCACTTGCTAGAAGTTCTCCTACAAAGGGGTAACTGTGACCGATAGGAACGCGAGTGGCAAGGTTACCACTGCTTCAACAGCAAACGCTACGCATCACACAGACAGAGTTCTGCGCAGGACTTGGGCCATTTCTGCCCCCTCCCTCCTCCCCGAAGACAGAGTCCCCTGCCAGCGTCCTCGGCCGTCCCTGCCCGGGCCTCCCCTTCTCCAGCCCCCTCAATCCGGCTTGTGGCTGGAGCAGAGCGGCTTCCTTCCCCTGCCAGGTCATCAGACGCAGCATTTATTTACTGAGCACCTACTATGTGCACGTCAGGTACTTTCCACAGACCTAGATCATTCTCATGAGCATGCAAAAGGTAATTATTATTATCGTTCCCAGTGTACAGATGAGGAAGCCGGGGATCAAAGACACTAAACGACCTGCCCAAGATTACAGAGCTGTTAAGACACAGGAGGAAACTGAGTCCAGATCCTGGACTCCCGCAGCCCACGTCCTGCCTGCCTGTCCCACGTGGCCTGGCTGTGGCAGGAGTCACCCCCCGGGGCTCCTGGGGCTCCCTCCGGCTCCTGCGCACTGAAGGTGGAGGGCCCAGGAGTCGTACACTGATGCCCGGATCGGAACCGCCCCGCATCTCGGGGCTCACAGGACAAACTGATCCAATCTCGCATGGCTGGGACAAGTGACAGCCCACAGGAGTGGCCCCTTCCCAGCCTGCACTGTCCTGCAAAAATGGCACTAGGACGGTGTCACAGCTGCCCGCGCTCTCCAAGCCCTCATTGGCTGTAGGGGAAACTGAATCCCAGAGCAGGGGGCAGCTCAGTCGCCTGCGGGGCCTGAGCTCCCGGTTCCTGGCTCCCTAACTACTCTCTCTTCTCTGCCCCCCACTCCCACTTCCAGGCTGCACTTCCAAGACAGGACGCTGCTGCCCCAGGACACCAACACAGTCTTTCTCCTCCCATTCCACCCTCCTAGCTTCCTGGAAAACCTGGTGGAGTACCCAGAACGGGGTCAAATAGTTTTCTGGGGTTTTTTATCCTTCATTCATTCAGCAAACACTTCCTGAAGTCGAACTGGGGCCAAGCACTATGCTGGACACTGCTTCTTTTTATCAGGCCAAGGGTCACAAGCATCTCCCCCATCCCTCATCAGGGTAGCTGGTGAGCGCCCAGGACAGCCTGTGCCTGTGCGTGTGCGTGTGCATTGACACAAGTGTGCATGCTGTGTGCCCTGTCACCCACTCTCCTCTTTCCGTTGTGTTTTGTTTTGTTTGCTCATTTTTTTTTTTTGAGTCAGGGTCTCCCTGTGTAGCCCCAGCTGGCCTTGAACTCATGTGGATCCTCCTGCTTCAGCCTCCAGCCTGCGGGATGACCGGCCGGTGCTGCCAGGCCCTGCCGCCCGGCTGCTCTGTGTTTGTGAACTGTGTGGTGTGTACGCATGCGCCGGGCGCCACCCTCCTCCCTCCCAGAGCGAGGTTCCCCAGCTCCGGGCTGGGGGGTGGGGGGGCTGCAGCCCAGCCCCCGACCTCCCAGGGACCCCTGCGATTAGCTATGCAGACCCTGCCCAGCTCCCTCTCTCCTCCGGTCCCCAGGTTCAGGGTGTCCAGCCTCCCTGACCCTTCTCCGCAGCCCCCTCTGGAGTGGGGACCCGGGGGTCCCCTGGCAGGGCCGGGATGGCCTCTCTTACCAGTCCATGGAGCCCCGAGCTGGCAGCGGACGTGAGGGCCAAGTGGGGCGACTAGAGAGGCGGCCTTTATAAAGGGGGCGACAGACAGCCGGGGGCGAGGGAGAGGTGGGGGACACAGGCAGGGGCCGCTGCCAAGTCCCGGCGGCCTCCTCGGAAGCTTTTAGGATAATCCAGGAAACAGTGGCCCGGCTCTCCCGGGGGAGTGGCAGGGGTGCGAGGAGCCTCCCGGGGCTGCCAGGAGAGGGGGTTTCCGCCCGGGGAGCAGCTGCGGCGGGGGGCGGCGCGGGCCTGCGGGAGCCGCCTTGCTGGCCCGGGAGGCGCCAGGGAGGGTTTTCACAGTGGGGCTTAGTGGAAAAAGAGGAGTTCGAAATACACCCGGCCCGCAAGCCCGCACTGCTCGGCCGCGGAGCTCCCGGCGGGCCCCGGCCTCCTCCTGTCCTCCGGCGCCTTTGCCGAGGTTCCCCCGACTTGGTTCCCCCATGGGGGACCCTGGGATCCCTCCCTGGGGACCGGGGAGGCCGCGGGGCGCCCGCCTGGTGGGGGGCAGGGCGAGGGAGGGGCCCTGCGTCCAGGGGCAGCTGAGTGCCCAGCTGTTTCTAGGAGCCCAACTGGAGGGCGGCACAGGGGCAGCGGGGCCCAAAGAGCAGCTGACACCGGGGTGGCGGGGAAGTGTGGCCCCGGGACTTCTCACCCCGGGGCTCCTCCCTTCCTGACCGCGGCCCAGCGCCCCGCCCCCCTGCTCCCCACCCCAGCAGTCGGCACTGGGGATTCCCAGCCTCATTAGCCCTGCAGTAATTACCCACAGGCTCCTTCCCCCCATTTCCGAGAGGGGACCCCTGAGGCCCCTCAGCCTGCTGCTCAGCCAGCGGGGTGCAGGGGGCTGCGCAGAGACAGCGCCCGCGCCCCAGTCCTGGGCGACCAGGAGGCCAGAGCGGGGGGGGGGGGGACCCAGGCGTCAGGACCCAGGCTGGCTCCAGGGAGGGGCTTCCCTGGCCCCCCACCTTCCACCTTACAGCCCAGAAACCCGGAGAGGGATGGGGGGGGGCCGGGGAGACCACACAGGTGGAGTAAATAATGTTAATACGGGAGCATTATCACTAGGGCATTTCCTCATGGATAAATGTCTCAAATACCAAAGGATGCCTCCAAATTACAGTTAATTACAGAGTTGATTTGCATAAATTATAAGGTGAGCATACAAATTCTTTCAATCGGTTCCATATGCTTAGGTAGCAGGTCCAGTGCAGGAGACGGGAGAACCTTGGGGCTCAGGGCGAGGTGGGGGCAGAAGGGTAGAGACCCAGCCCTGGGCCTGGACCTGCGCCCTCCGCATTGGTAGCGGGGATGCCGGTTTGTGGGGAGCAGAGCTGGGAACAGGACCAGGCCCCTGCTGGGCGCCGAGGGGGGCGGGGGGAGGGGCACCCCCTTTCCTGCTCTGTTTTCACCTCCCCACCCAAGAGCGCAGCAGGGAGCTGCAGAATAGGGGGCTCCGTCTATGGAGTAGGAAGGGGCCCCGGCGAGCCCGCCCGGCCCCTCCAGTTTATGCTCGGCTACCCGCAGCTCACACACACACACACACACACACACACACACTCGCGTGCACCGGCTCCCCCAGCCAAGCCTTGGATCTCAGGTTTGATGGTGCCGCTCTGCACCCCGCAGCGTCCAGGTGTCTCAGGGAGCTCAGACTCCCAGACTCTGGGCTCCAGCGGCCCGGCTGGTTCCCCTGCGCCCCCCCCCCTCACGGAGCCGCTAAGACTCGCTTCCTTCCTCCCCCGCTCTCTAATTTGTCCCTCTTCCTGTCTCCCTCTTCCCGTCCTCCTCAGCTCCCCATCCTTCCTTTCTTCTGCTCTCGGCTGTCAGTGTCCCTTTCCCACCCTCAGTGGCCTGAAGGACGCCCAAGCCACTCTCTGTCCCGCCTCCCTGTCCCCAGAGCACGTGTCCCAGAATCCCTCCTGCACAGGGGTCTCTCCCTGGGTGTGTCCCCTTAGGCAGAAGTGACCAGATGAGGTTGGAGGACAGCTGGGCTGTGAGGTCCTCGGATGGGCAGTTACTGTGGTCCTGTCCTCTAAAGTCACAGGGACAGGCATGAAGACAGAGCTAACAGGGTGCTCAGCCCTTCATCAGTGTTTGTTGAGTGAATGACTGATTGAGTGGTCCGATTCCACCCTGCTCTGTGGAAACCCAAGGACCCTGCTCACAGATGTCACTTCTCATCTGGCTTCCTGCCACACCTGTGCCCGCCACCTAAAGGGTCCTGCAAACCAGCCACGGATTGACCAACTAAAATGCCGTTCCACCTTGGCATGCCATTCCAGTGGCTCTCCAGTGCCAACCGTGACGCCATGGGCCCTTCTGCCTGGCTCCGGCTCCTTCTCAGGGTTCACTTCCTCTGGCCCAGCCGGACGGACAGACAGACAGACAGAGGTGATGTTTCCACCGCTGCTGCCCCATGCTGCTCTAGGAATCCGCTCTTATCTGCCCATCGCTGGCTCACTCCTGGAATTTCCTCAGCACCTGTCGCTCTGGCCTTTCTGTGGGTTCCCGGCTTATCTCCCCTGCTAGTTGAAGTTCCTTCAGGCAAGGACCATCTCCCTCATACCGCACACACGGTCCCAGCGCCTCGCTTTGCCACGGTGCAAGGGTTAAGCCCAGCATTAGAGAAATGATCCGGACAGCCACTTCAGAGACCGAGGCAGGAGGGTCGCAAGTTTGAGTCTGGCTTGGGTGACCTAGAGAGACACTGCTCAAAATACAAAAAGCGCAGGGCTGTAGCTCCGAGGTGGAGCACCCCTGGCTCCCATCTGTAGTGCTGGGAGAGAAGTCTCCCTCGAATCCAAACTTCTAGAAGCTGGGTCGGGTCTGGGGGCTGGAGGCACATGACGGGCACAAGAGGAGTGGACACGGCCTCCAGCCGCCCCCCAGGCTGCCCACACGGGTCTCTGGGACCTGCAGGCTCAGGCCGAGGGCTGAGAGAAGGAGAAGCTTCCTGCCCGGCCAGGCTGCTTGGGGGTTTGGGACAGAAGGATCAGGGACACGGGTGGGATCTGGGAGAAAGGGCTGGCAGGGTGGCAGCTGTGGGGAACAGCAGGAGCAGAAACAGCAGACTCCTTTTCCTCCTCTGCGGAAAGTTAAAATTCTCCTTGTGAGGAGGCGAAAGGGACCTTGGTCATGCACACTCCTGCTCCACTGCATTCAGCTCTAGCTCACCGTTGCCTACAGGAGGAAATCTGCACTCTGACCTGGAATTCAAATTCCATTCCCTATCTGGCCTCAGGCCGTCTTTCTAGCATTTCCCTTTCTACCCCACAGGGGGCATCTACTCCGCCCTCACTATTGACAAACTTTCCTGACTGGTGTTGTTCCATGTATGAAACCCTCTCCCCTAATTTTCTGCCCCCATGAACTCTTGTTTTTTTGGGGTTTTTTTTTTGTGTGTGTGTGTCCCCACAAACTCTTATGGATCCTTTGAAACCCTACTTATTTGTTCCCCTCCTCTGTGAAGTCTTCTCTTGTTCTCCACTTTACACTTTTGTGCTTTCAAAGTCCTGAAATACATACAGAGGGGTTTGATGCTGCTCCATGGCTGATGTGATTATTTGGGTGACCCCTTTGGGGAGCTGGAGGCTGGTGGGCTCTCTGTGAATCCTTTTATCAGAGACATCCAGGTTTCCAAGACGGGCTTCCAGCGCCTGCACCAAACCTGCCCTGGTCCTCTCTCCTGGACACAGTGCCGAGGCCTGCCGGGACCCCTGGGTCAGGATGAGTTTCCCCAAGAGGCCCCACATCCTGGGACCTGCCCAGCTGGGTGACACCATTCCCCTGCAGGTCAGCCAGGACCCTCAGCTGGAGCCCATGTTGGGGGAACAGACAGAGGGCATCGGGACCTGGTGGGCAGAAGGGGCTGGGCAGGGGAGGGCGGGCCGTGCCGGGAGGAGCCGGCCTCATTGTTGTGGTCTGTCTGGGAGATGCCTCCCCTTTTTAATTTGCTTCCTGATTGTGGGGTTGGCTCTGCCTGCCCGGCTCCTTGGTCATTTTCTGCTGCCGGTGGCTCAGGTGCTGGCGAGCCTGGCATGGCCGGGGGTTATTACCTGAGGCTCCGGGGGTGGCAGAGGCCGCCCCTCTGGCAGGGGCGGGGGCCTGTCTGGAGTCTGCCGGGTCCTGCCACCCACGGGGCGGCCATGTAGCCGGTGGACACCGTGGAGGGGCTGGCGGATGGGGGTGGGGTGAGGCTGCTGGCAGGGGGTGGGGACTGGGAGTCTGGAAGATCTTTCCTCTGTCAGCACGTCCAGTCCAGTGGATTCAAGAACCTGAGACAGATAAACTTGGGCCGCGGGGCAGCCAGTGCCGGCCTCCTCCAAGGAGCGAAAGGCACCGAGTGAGACATCAGGAAGCACCATCCAGCCCAGGCGGGGGCCAGGAGGGACGGAGGCCGGGAGCGTGGTGGCTTCTCTCCCGAAGGCTTCCCTGGCACAAAGTCCAGGCGCCACCGAGGGGAAGGGGGACATTGATCGGGAAGCCCAGAGTCTCAGCTGCTGGAGTCCTGTGGGCCGGCCGGACACCCCGGCCTGTCCCCTCTCTGTGTCCCTGAAGTGCTGGACCTTCTCCTCGTCCCCGACTGGGCCTGTGAGCTTCAAGGGCAGGCGATACCATCAAGACAAACAGGAAGCCAGGGATTAGAGACACGAAGGTGGTTGTTTTAGGGGGAGCCCCGCGCCAAGCAGCAGTGCCAGCCTGGCAGCCCTGGGGCCAGCTTCTGCCTGCCCCACTCCCTCACCCCCACCCCACCCCTGTGGAGGGACCCGGCTGGCGTTCCCGGGAGGAAGGGGCGGGGCAGCGAGCCCGGAAGGTGTTAAGCAGGTGATTCTCTCCGCCCCGCTCCCTGGGGCTCCACACTGTCACCTCTGATTCACAGGGGACCTTTAGTCTCATCCCACACATTTATTTTATTCATCCATTCACCCCACGGCACCAAGGACCAACCCGGGCCCTTCACACTGAGCTACATCCCAGCCCCTTTTTGACAATTTTGTATTTCAAGACAAGTTTTCTCTAAGTTGCCAAGTTACCGAGGCTGGGCTCAAACTTGCAATCCTCCTGCCTCAGCCTCCCCGAGTTCTAGGATTACAGGTGTGCAGATGGAGAGAAGCAAAGATCGGAGCAAGGAAGAAAGCCCCTGAGGGTGGGCAGAGAAGACCCACTCTGCCCTGAATCCGAGCCAGTGAGACCTGGGGGCACCCTCCTCCCAAACTCCAAGCATGCTCTTGTTTGTTTTGTTTTAAGACAGGGTCTCACTGTGCAGTTCAGGCTGGCCTTGAGCTCACTATGTAGCTCAGGCTGGTTTTGAACTTGTGGTGATTATCCTGCCTCGCCTCCAGAGTGCTGGGATTCCAGGCATGGGCCACCACACCCAACCAAACATGTCCTTGAGTGGACCCCAGTAGGTGGCTATGGTTTCTCTCTGGTCCTGGTGCCCGAAGCTTGTAGGCTGTGGTCATAGAGGGGTGGAAGGAGGGCTGTCCAGGACACGTGGACAGTCCACCAGGAGAGAAGCGCCCCCAGGTCACCACAGGCCCCTGCCTGGCTCCCGAGTGCTTGTATCTCCCAAGACCTTAGAGTGCCTGGTTATCTGGTCCCTGGCAAGCTGCCCTCTGCCCTGACCTGCTCTCCCTACCCCATGATGCCAGGTGAGGTTTGGGGCATGGCAGAGGCTGAGCCCAGAGCCACCCCGCCTTGTTCTGTGGCTCCATCCCCCCTTCCACACCCAAGAGGTGAGATCCTGGGGCAGTTGGCATCTGACAGCCTGGCACCAACTCATGCCAACAGCTTGGAAGCTGCAGTAATTAGAAGGGGAGAGGGAGCAGGGAAGAGAAGGAGCGAGAAGGCAGGATCCAGAGAGAAACCTTCTCCTGCCTGCCGCAGGGCAAACTACTTCAAACGAATTCGTTTCGCTCTTGTGAAACTGAAGACAATTTCCTTTTCTGTCATAAAACAAATTATTGCTCATCAGGAGAGCTGGGCTGGTCTCTCTCGCTCTGAGGGTGCGCACCTACTGCAGGGCTGGCCTAGGCCAGCAGAGAAGGACGAAAGGGCTGGGAGGGGACTCTTGGGGTGGCTCCCCAGGAGGCACAGATGGGGATGCTGGACATTAACCCTCCAGCACAGGTGAATCGGTGCTGCTGTCCCTCGCGCTGGCCAGGGGGAGATCCTCGGTGTCCCTCCGGGCTCTGAGCACCTGAACCAGGGCAGAGGACTCTTAGGGCTCATTGCGTCTGTCCTCCCTGGGCCTCCTCGCTTGCACCTGCTCAGGGGCTGCAGAATTGGCAGGAATGCCCAAGGTTGTCGACATGCCAGAGGTCACTTGGCAAAGTCATTCATGGCAGAGTCGGAGCCCGGTGACCTCTCTGCAGGCCAAGGCTGATGGGTGCTTGAGGACTTGGGTTCCCACTGCGGAGACTCCGGGTTGCTCCCAGGTCTCGTGCCTAGCACGTGGGGGTCCAGAGAGAGCAGCCAGGTGGGGCCACTGGGCCCCGGGCCCCGGCTCCTTCCCTGCCCATTCAGGATAGATTTTGGCTTCCCCACAGCCCTGACTTTGGCCACACTCTTCCCTGAAGCTCTGTGAGACCCCAAGGGAGCCGTGAGACCCCTCATCCTGTCCCCCTGCACCCCCAGAAGACCTCTCTAGCCCACCCTAGTGCACAGCTTGGGGAGACACATCTCCCCTTGGTCCTGCCTCTCTGTCATTGGTCACCTTGTCTAGAAGTCACTGTCTTGCCTCTTACAGGCCTGGCTCGGAGAATTTTTGAGGCATTTTGGGAAACACAGAGGCACCCAAGCTTACATGGCTCCTGACCAGCTGAGGGACAGGCAGGTGGCTCGGGGCTCCCACGAGCCACATGTGGCCCACGGGCGGGAGAGGCAGGGTGGGGCGGCACTGTGGGCATCAGTGGACGGGGCAGGGGAGGAAAACAGGTGCTGGAAGGACACGGGGGAGGAGCAGGGGCCAGGAGTGACCAAGACCCAGCTCGGATCCACAGTGTGAGCATCCACAGCTCTCCCAGTGCCTCTGGAGGGATGTCGCTAAGACATGTCACTAATTCCCACTAATAAAACAACCTGAGCCCCAGAAGTTTTGGAGACCAGTGAGGAGGCAGGTGGGCTCAGACTGGGGACACTGGGAGGAGGCCAGAGCCCAGGACATGGGTCCACATCTCTGCCCAGGCACCTGGCCATCCCTGCAGTGGGAACCCAGCTTCTGGCCAGGGACAGGCTGCTGGACTGGAAGAGGGTGGCAGGGCTGGGTGGTCACCTTGCCTGTGCCCGCGCTCTCCCCCTTCTCCTCTGTACCCACCGACTACTCTGGAAAGCGGGGTTCACGGCCTGGCCCCCAGAGTTTCTGGCGGCCAGTGTCGGTCAGGCAAGGAGTGGGCAGGGGAGGCTGAAGGGCCGCACCCCGCTGGCAGTGGCAGTGGAGGTGGCGGGAAGGAGGGAAGGAGGAGGTCAGCAGAGGGCAGGGCCTAAGGATCCGTCTGGACTGCACAGGCTCCTGCTCAGCGGACTGAAGGACGCCAGGCTGGGAAGCGGAACCCGCGGTGGGAACGGGCGGAACTGCAGAACAAAGGCGGCTGCCGGGCCAGCTGACAGGGACACACCCACTGCTGACGTACTTCAGGGCCGGTGACCTCAGCAGGGCCACCAGACTCAGCTACTGTGCTGGCCCGGGGTCCAGGGCACCCGATGCCTCACAGGAACTGGGAGCCCCAGGAAGGCCGTCAAGTGCCCAGAGAGTTGGCCCGTGACAGTGACCAGAGAGGGACAGGGTCAGAGGAGGGGATGCTGGGAGGGCGAAGTGGAGGAGCTGAGGTGTGGACAGCTCTGGTCCCCAGATCCACCTGCCAGTGGGAGGGCAGCTCAGAGGACGGGTCCAGGCACCCACAGGAGGCCTCGGCTGTGGGGAGAAGGGCCAAGAGAGGGCCCCATGGCTGAGCCCAAAAGTCTGCAACCAGACCTCGTGGGAAAGCAGATTGCTGGGGTGATGGGTGTGGCCACCAAGTCCAGCTTGCACTTCTTTGTTTTGTTTTTTTTTTTGGTCTTTTTGAGACAGGGTCTCACTAGGCAGTTCAGGCTGGCCTTGAGCTCACTTTGTAGCCCAGGCTGGTCTCGAACTCGCAATGATCCTCCTGCCTCAGCCTCTTGAGTGCTGGGATTACAGGTGTGCGCCACCACACCAGGCTTCCAGTTTGCACTTCTGGAAACATCTGCACCAGTGGGAGATGTAGGTCCCTGTCCAACAGCGTCACACGCCTGGACTCTGCTGTCACACGCACGCACACGCACTCAAGCGTGAGCACACAGGGGCACACTCGCCTTTCCCCAGCCACACGCCCTCAGAGATCATTGTCCCCCAGTAACCCCATCTGGGCCCCAACCCCGACAGACACTCCGGACGCCCTGGGCTCAGGTTCGTCGCACGCCCATGGTGACCACTGTAACGTGCATGGCCATGGCCACACCGTGCAACTTGAGCGCAGGCGGACACAGAGCCTCTCCGCACCCACAGACCTCACGCAGGGCCAGGGCATCCCCAGCAAGGTCCCCCTCCACCCTCGGGCCGCTGGCGCTGCTGGGCAGATACTGACAGACACGTGGGTCCCCAGGAGTTCTGGAAAGGTGGTAGGAAGCTGTGGCCCGTGGACAGGCTGGCTGGGCGGCCCAGAGCTCTCCCACACCTGTGCACGCCAGCCAGCCCAGGGCCGCCATGACACCGCCTCTGTCACACCTGCGACCGCCGTGATCTCGGGCCTTCGCCTCCTGGATGGTCCATCTCCGTGCCACCCTGCTGCCCGCCAGGCCCCGACCCTGACCCTTATGGACACACGCACACACACACACAGGCCCACCGTCCAGGCCACGAGACAGGGCCACTTGTCACTGCAGGAGCCGTAATTGGCAGGTGCTGAGCCTCCTGCCCGGCTTTGGAAGAGGGGCAGAGAGGAAGGAAGGCTCTGAGGCGGGGGGCTCGGGTGCCCTCTGCTCCGCTCCGCTCGGCAGGTGTAATTAGCCCTGGCAGATGAAAGGGCGTCTTTGAAAGCGGGCGAGATCCTTGTCTGTCAGCAGGGCGCTCTGGGTGGCATCAGCAGCTTACCCTAAAACCACACGCAGCACCAGAGTCAGGCTGTCTGGGCGCTGCCTGGGGGGCAGGCAGGCGGGGAGGCCTGGGCCCCGGATACTCGCGCCTCACCATCCCAGCCCGGCAGGGGCAGGGGCTCCCTGGCACAGAGGGCTCTCCGGAGCCGGGCTGTGCTGCCCCCTTAGGCTGACGCTCCGGGCCCGGGTCCCAGGGGACCGGGTACTCCCTCCCCTCCCTCGCAGAGCTGGACAGGAGGCCAAGGACAATGGCCCCAGGCGGTCCTTTCATCCTGAGATCTCAAAGCGCCATCTAAGTTACCCCACCCAGGTCAGGGACTTCCTCTGTGCCCCTTTGCAGGGGTGTGGTCTGGGACCAGCAGTTCCCAGATCCTGGCTTGGATAGGAGCCCCGAAGTGTTATCCTGTTCAGGACGTGGGAGTCTAGTGCACCAGCAGCAGAGTGGGGGTGCTGATGCCCCACACTCCGGAAGGGGCCTCTCAGGGTGCCTGAGCGTGGGGCCCTGGGAATTCCTGATGCTTCCATCCCTCTTTTTATTGTTATTTGTTTATCTTTGGTTTTGAGTTTTTGAGACAAGGTCTCTCTATGTATGTAGCTCAGGCTGGCTTTGAACTTACAGCGATCTTCCTGCCTTAGCCTCCTGAGTCCTGGGAATTCCCATTCTTCCCTCAAACTCAAGCAAAAGGGGAACCTTTTAAACATGCAGAGTGTAGAAGGCATGGACACAGGGCTGAGTGCCATTTATATGAAGATCAAAGGCCCCTCCAGTACCCCCAAACTCTAATCTATATTCTTTGAAGTCAGAATGGAGATGCATTGTCCTGATGGAGTTCAGGAACCTGCGGGGACCACAGGTATTCTGGGGGGTGGTCACCTGAATTCCTTTCCTGAAAATTTGTCTAAGTCCTGTTTCAGTATTGTTGTCTTGGTACCGGACATTGAACCCAGGACCTCGTATCTGGGAAGCACCCCGGGCCCTCGGTTTTATACTTATGATTTACTTATGTCTCATACTTAGGACACTTTGCTACCTCTCTGTCCTCAGTCAATAACATCTCCATTAAAACCCTGCGTGGTGGCCCACACCTATAATCCCAGCTGAGGCAGGAGGATCTCCTCAAGTCTGAGGCCAACCTGGGCTAGGGAGTGAGACCCTGTGTAAATAATTAATAATCCATGAGTTTGGTGGTGTATACTTGTAATTCCAGTACTCAGGAGGCTGAGGCAGAAGGATTGCCTCAAAAATACCCCCCATCACCCTGCCAAGGTGAAAGCTGGGAGACCTTTTTTTTCTTTTCTTTTCTTTTTTGTACCAGGGATCAAACTCACGACCTCTTATTTGCCAAGCAGGCACTTAGGTCCCCCCACCCCGCCCTTGGAGACTTCATTTATTTATTCATTCACATATTTACTTTTGTGGTGATGGAGATCAAACGCAGGGGCTTTGCACACTGAGCTGCATTGGTAGTGTGAGAATTTCTGTTTTGTTTGTCTGTTTGTTCAGACAGGGACTCACTATGCCGCTTGGGCTGGCCTTAAATTTGTGCTAGGATAAGCCGGGGCGCGGTGGCTCAGGCTTGTAATCCCAGCAATTGGGAGTCTGAGGCTGGAGGGCTGCTTCGAGTTCGAGGCCAGTCTGGACTATATAGTGAGACACTGTCTCAAACAAACAAATATAAAGCCAAAAAGAAAGAAATCTGAGGTCCATTTCAGGGGGGTCCCCCACTTCAGTCAGCTCCTCCCCCTTCAGCTCCAGGGCTGGAACAGGCAGATGGGGAGAGCAGAGGGGAGTTTGTGAAGGAACCACTGGTCTCCACCTCACCTAATAACACCCTGCTTCTCCGTCCTTCCCTGCCCAGGAGAAGGACAAGGACATGATCCTGCTGTGTTGTTGCTGTGTTGGCCTCAAACTCACAGCAATCCTCCTGCCTCAGCCTCCTGGCACCTGGGGTGCTGAGGAAACTTCAGGGGTGAGAACAAAGCCTGACAGTGTCTACAGACCGAACTGCCAGGGGCTGCAGAGACGGAAGAGGTCCGTCCCCTCCAGGGCCTCGAAGCTGGAGGGTGTCCCTTGCAAAGCATCCCACCACCCGCGCATAGACACTCAGAGGAGTAGAGGACCGAGGACCCTACGCGTGCGCCTTCCCTTAGCTGCCTTGGACCCCAGCCTCACTGGCCCCGTGAACTTAGTTCATGCATCGCTGGCCACTTGGTCTCCTGTCTCCGTGACCTGGAGCGCAGAGTTCACCTCCCTTAGTTTTCTGGCAAATCCCACTTACCCCTACCCAGGGAGCACCCCTAAAACTGGACAGGAAGAGGCGCACGCTGTCATCTGACTTTTCTCCCAGCAGGCAGAGTCCGTAACTCTCCCAAGTATTTCTGGGAGCTGTGCTGTGTCAGTAATTGTGCTCTCAGTGCCAGAAGGGTGTCAGGCACATAGTACGTGCTTCATAAATGCCTACTGGATGAGTGAACGGCTCTGATGTTTGGCACATCCCTCTGAAAGTCCCTCCTGCACCTTCATTTCTGCCATCTCCATTTTTACTTCCATGTGATGTGATGGCACAAGCCTATAATCCCAGCACTCAGGAGGCTGAGGCAGAGGGATCGCCTTGAGTTTCAGGCCAGCCTGGGCTACATAGTGAGTTCGAGGCCAGCCTGAATGACACAGTAGGACCTTGTCTCAAAAAACAACACAAAAAGACTGGGCTCTGAGGGGGTCGCTGTGCCTGCCCCTCTCTGAGTTCAGCCTTCATTCAGTGCCAAAGGCCCATCTCCAGGTCCTAGAGCATTAAAATGGGGTGAGAGCTCCAGCTCTCTGACTAGGGTTCTGTTTGTCTATTTGATTTCTTCTTTAGTCTCCATTTAAGGGAAGTGACGGTGGGGGGGGGGGATGTAGCTCAGCAGCGCAGCGCCTGCCTGGCAAGTGTGAGGTCCTGAGTTGGAGTCCTGATAGCCAAAAAAAATAATAAGGGTCAGGGCGGCATAAGCGCCTGCCTGGCAAGCACGAGGCTGCGAGTTTGACCAAAATAATAATAATAATAATAATAATAATAAAATATAAGGAACGTGACAGTGCCTCCACTTTGTCCCCGTCTCTCTGTGGGTGCCCCTCTGGCTCTCTGTGTAGCCTGTGTCCGCTCCGGGTCCCCCTCCGCGTCCTTCTCTGTCCCCGAGGCGCCTCGCTGGTCCCCGAGCCCCATGCCTCCTCCCCGGGCCGCTGCGCCCCTCTCCCGCTGTCTGGGGACCGGGGCCGGGGGGCGCAGGCCCGAGCGGGCGCGTCCCCGCAGGAATCGGGGTCGCAGGTGGCTGGGCCGAGCGCGAGCCCGGGGGCGGCGCTGGGTCCGGCTGTTGCGCAACGCGGGCGCGCGCTCCGGGCCGGCGAGGGGAGCGGGAGCGGGGGCCGCGGGTCCCTGTCCCCGGGCCAGGCCGGGCCGGGCCGGGGCCGGCGGGGTGAGTAAGGCGCTGCGGACGCAGGAGGCGCAGTGGCGGCGGCGGCGGGGAGCGGGGTAATTACGCAGGGCGGCCCTCGCCGCAGCACGTCCCCACAAATGAGAGGCCCCGGGCCCCAGACACCACACAACAAAGCAGGAGGCAATTATTTGGCTCCAGTGGGAGGGGACAGCCCTTCGCCGGCCCACTGCAGCCAGCGCCCGGCCTCGCAAGGGGCGCGGCGGGCGGGGCGGGGGTGAGGCCATCTCAGAGCCTCCTGCAAAGCCTGGGAGGGTGCAAGGGTCCTGGGGAAGCCACTGGCCACCCCTGAACCCCCTCTGCGACTGCTGATCCCCCTCTACAGCTGTGGCCACACAACCAGCGGCGAGCGGGTGGCTCTGGGGCAGGTGGGGGCCAAACCACAGAGGTGGCTGCAGAGCCAGGGAGATTCTGGAGCGCAGGGCCCGGCCTGGAAGTCACATCGTTGATATGCAAATGAGATGCAAATCTGCCATCCCCACCCCACCCCTTCTCCCAAATCCCGAGATGGAGCCCGTTTGGAAGACTCCTGTCTGGGTCTCAGCAGTGAGGGCCCAACCTCCCAGGCTTCCCGGCCTCCCCCCACTGCACTCCCCGCCAGCACTCCGGGCCAGGCCAGCCCAGCTGGGAGCACGTCCGCCAACGCCTTGCCTGTTCGGGACCTTCCTGTGAAGGACTTTCCCCTCCTCCGATGAAAGCGCCCAGGGCACAGATGGGAAAAGAGAGGCTGGAGAGGGGAAGGTACTTTCCATGCTCAGACTAACAGCGACCTGGAGGAGGCGGGCTCCTGGCTCTGACACAGCCCTAGTTTATCAAAGTGGGTTTTAAAATCCAGTTCCTTTGTTGTTGTTTTTGTTGTTGTTTTTGTTGTTGTTGTTTGCTTGCTTGCTTTTTGAGACAAGGTCTCGCTGTGTTACCCAGGCTGACCTTGAACTTGAGGCAATCCTCCTGCCTCAGCCTCCCTAGAGCTGGGATGACAGGCATGTACCACCACTTGCCAGGCTAAAGTCTGATTTCTGTCTCAGCTCTGCGTCTCACCTGCTGGGTAATCCTGAGCAACTCACCTCTCAGAGCCTCAGGTTTTCTGAATGTCACTTGACCATTTCTAGAAAAACAAAGAAGTATCTTCCAATATGGCATCTCTCAGAGGCCTGAGAGCCCATGGTCCCCACTTCAGCCTCAGTAGCTCTCACGGGGACCCTTGCTGATTTGGGGTGACAGAGGATGAGCCCCAGTGCTTTTTCTTCATCTCCACAATCTCAGACGAAATTCCCTCCAGGAAGCCCTGCTCCTCCCTCCCTCATCCCCCGAGTTTGCTTTTGCAGGTATCTTGCTAAAACCCCTCTTGTTCATTTGCTTACATGAAGGACTGGGGTTGAACCCAGGGCCTTCACACTGAGCTACGGACCCAGTTTGGTTTCCTTCCACCTTGGTATTTTGAGATAGAGTCTAACCGTGTAGCCCAGGCTGACCTCAAACTCATGGCCTCCCAAGTACTGGGATTACAGACATAGGCGACCACGCCCAGCTTTTTTTTTATTTAAATTTTTTTTTTCATTTTGAGACAGGGTCTCACTAAATTACTAAATTGCCCAGGTTGGTCTTGAATTTGCAATGCTCCTGCCTCAGCCTCCTGGAGTGCCGGGATGACAGGCATCCAGCACTGTGGTCAGCCTCCTGAGTCATTCTGAAAGCATGTGTCACATCCTCCGATAGGCTAGAGCCCTCCCAAAGGCACTGGGCTCAGCCTGGCATGGTGGTGCATGCCTGTAATCCCAGCACTGGGGAGGCTGAAGCAGGAGGATCATCATTAGTCTGAGGCCAGCCTGGGCTACATAATGAGATCTTGCTTTTAAAAAACACAAAATAAAAAAAAACAGACTCTGGGCTCTCTGAGGGCAGAGCATCCCCCCCCCCAGGATAGCACTGTGTGTCCCCATCCAGTGAGGGCTTCTCCTTAGGGTCTGGGACTCTGCCTTGAGCCTGGCTTCCCCAAGGCCATTCATTCTCCAGGGGAGGGGGCCGTGGACAGCCCACTCTCCCCAATCTCCACTCACTCCTGCCCAGGGGCTGCCCTGCCTTTTCCTTCCTCGGGAAACTGGCCTGGCATCTCCCTCCTCCTGGGCTCCCAGCCGCCTGCCCGGGCCTCAGGGCAGGTATTTGCCATCTGCCATCAGTGCATTCCTGGGTTTGGCTCCCAGGCTCCCTGCTGCCCCATAGGACCAGAGAACCCTGTTCCTCCTCCTGTGCCACCCCCAGAATGCTCCCTGTGCCCTCCCAGCCCCTACCCTGGCTTTCTACCCCAGAGTCCTGGGCATCTCCCCGGAGACGCCCTCTCCAGCCCCAGCACTTTAAATCCATTTGCCCACTCCGTTTGCAGGTGCGGTCCAAGCAAACAAAACACCAGCGATTCCGGATGCCCAGGTGCAAGTAGGGGATAGTGCAGTGGAGTCCCCTAGAGACAGCCATCTGACATTCAGGGAAACTGAGGTACAGAGGGGCGAGCAGCTTGCCATACCTTCCTGGCTGGGATGGCAAGTCCTGTGGAAGGTTTTGGAGGCCTCTAAGCCACGCTTCGAGACACCTGTGCCCTCTGCCTTCCCTGAGATCTTATCCTACCCCGGCTTTTCTTCCACAGTTAATATTTTTCTTCCTGTGGTTTGGGCCATCCCTAGTTCCTTCCAGTCCTTGTGATCAGCACAGGAGCCCTGGGCGAAGTTGTTTCCTCCACCACCAGGGAAGCTGAGGCAGGAGGATTGCTGGTGGGTTCAAGGCCAGTCTGGGCTACATAGCAAGACCCTGTTTCCAAAAACAGATGGAGATTGGCCAATTGTGCTATGTGAATGCTCAGTTCTGTTCCCTGGACAGCTCAGGGTCCCCTGTCCCACTGACAGCTCCCCGGGAATCCGCTTATCCCCCCAGCTTTGAGTTCCATTCAATGGCTCCTGTGAGTGCTTCTTTCCGTTCAGAGCCACATGACATGGGGAGTCTGGCTGACATATTCCAGGGTTGCCACGCTGGCAGAAACCCAGCACTTGGAACTCCCTGGTGGGTTTGGGTTATGAGAGCACACAGAGGACGATGTGGGGTGAAAGGGGGAGGAGACACTGTCTAGAAGTGCAGAGACATTCATGGGCCTCTTAGCTGTGTCCTGGGCGGGGTGCGGGGTGCGGGGTGTTCAGCTAGCACCACTGACCGTTCTCAAGCTATTTTTTTTCTTCAAGACAAGGTCTCTATGTAGTTGTCTTTGTTACTTTTCTCTTGTTGCTGAGATGAAATGCCTGACACCTGAAAGGAAGGAAGGAAAGGCTTATTTAGCCTACAGTTTGTGGAGGTTTCAGTCCATACTCAGCTGGCTCCAAGGCAGGGTGGCCCATGGCCCAGGGGCAACAGTTCAAAGTGGCAGAAGACAGCAAAAGCAACAAGACCAAAAGAAGGGAAAAGCAAGCTTCTCTCCCCCCCTTGTGCTGTGAGTCGGCTGCCACTCCCTAGGGCAGGTGTAGCACTCACACCATCTCGGTGCCCTCCTCTTGCACAGGCTCAGGATGTGAACAAAGTGAGGACCCTGCCCCCTGCTGAGTCTCTTAAACTCTAAACTTTTCAAATTGACACAATGTATCAAACCATTGCAGTAGTCTCAGGTGGCTTTGAACTCCCGATTCTCCTGCCTCAGCCTCCCCGGTGGTGGGATTACAGGCATGTGCCGCCATACCTGGCTCCCGAGCCCCCCTTGATTCAGTAGTTCCGTGGGGCTGGGAGTCTTCACTCAAGCATTTTCCTGCCCCGGCCCAGTGGTGCCCCGCTTTGAAAAGCCTGGAGTTTCGGGGCCCCATGGGAGAAGGAAGCAGGGTAAGGGGCGAGGGTCTCACACCTGGTTGCTGTGCTCCAACTCCACTGCCCCAGCAAGCCCCAGTGGGAAGAGGAGGCAGAGAGCCCGGCCCACACCCCCTGGCCGGGGCTGGGGCGCTGCAGGATGCAGGGACGAGGTGGAGCAGAGGGAAGGAGGGAGGCTGCCCTCCTCCCACCAGAGCCCCTGGTGTTTGGAGCCGGGCTGCTGAGGCGTCGCTCCCGGAAACTCAAGGCCAGACAGATAAACACAGATGGAGGAGAGACTCGCTGCTTTATTTATGGGCCTGGTGACAGGCCCTCTCCTGTCTCAGAGTCACTAATCTACTGGGCGGAAGAGATGGGACAGCCCCTCGCCACCCCCTTCCCTCCTGCCGAGGCCTGGGGCTCAGCCAGGCCCCTGAACAGCAGCTCCCACGGAAGGGCTGGAGAACAGCGACCAGGGGACCCCGAGACCCCCTCTGCTCCCTGAGCCCAAGAGACGCACCCTGTCTGTCCTGTCCTTCGTGGGCCGTCAGGAAACCCCAGGCTCACCGCAGACGGAGATGGGCAGGAGAGACAGTCATGTGCCATCTCAGGGGCCCTTCCGGCCTGCTTTTTTTTTTTTTTTTTTTTTTGAGGTCGGGTCTCATTATATAGTTTGGGCTGGGCTTGAACTCACTTTGTAGCCCAGCTGGTCTTGGACTCATAGTGACCCTCCTGCCTCAGCCTCCTGGGTGTTGGGATGACAGAGGTGAGCCACCACTCCCAGCTCCTATGTATGATTTTTAATTGATTTATTTGATCCCTCTGAATGAGAAGTTGGGCCACTCCAGTGCCTCAACTTGGGGAGCCCAGTTGGAGACCTGCAGGGCTGGCCTGGGTCTATTCTAGAGCAGGGCTTGATGGGGACCCAGTGACAGTGACGTCCCTGGGGCAATGAGCACAGGTGCGTCCCTGGGGCAATGAGCACAGGTGCGCTTCCTTCTAACTCACACCCTCCTTGCACTGAGAAAGGTTTTCTGCGGATCCCTGGAAATTCTCCCATCTCTCCGCCCCATTTCTCCCTCTACCAGGACCCCTTTGGAGGAACTTGAGTTCCAAGCGCGCAGGGTCCAGCAGGTTGGGTAGGAGCCCGGCTCCCCTGGCCCTGCCCGCTTGATCCAGGTCGACCCTGCTTCTTCACTGGGTGGGGGCGGAGATTCACTCAGCCTCACCAGAGAGAAGGGGTCCCCTGGCCCCTGGGGTCAGAGGTCAGAGGGCATGGAGAGGGCAGCATCAGGAGGAGGTCAGCCAGGGGGCAGCTCTGTACCTGTCGGTGGCTTTGAGGCCGGACACGGGGAGCCTTTAAGAGACTCCCCGGAGATTCGGGAATTTGGCTGGCGGGATCAGACAGCCCGGCTCCCTGAGTCACTGTGGCCAGACCCAGGCGGACCGCGCGGCTGGCAGCTCTGTCTTCTCCACCGAAAGACTTCGGGGTCACCCCTGGGCCAGCCCATCCCCCTGCCCAGCGCTCTGAAGGGGAGCAGGCGGCTGCAGGCGTCGGGGTGCATGGGCTCGGCAGCCGCTCCGGTCTCCCCGGGGTCCCCTCTGCCTGCGCCCGCGCTGCCCCGGGATGACTCTTCCCCTGGGGCCAGACGCGGGGTCGGGCCGCACCCACTCCTGAGGCTGCTGCGCCCTGGGTCCGGGGACCCCTCCCGGCTCTAGGGACAGGGGTGTGGGGACAGTAAGGGGTGCAGGGAGGGACGCCGCCATCTCACTGGGCAACCTGGCCACTACCAAGCCCAGGCGAAGCTGTCACCCCTGGGGAGCCCAGAGGCCTGGAAAGCGGCCTGGTCCCCCCCCCCCCCCCCCCCCCCCCCCGCTGCTGCTGCTTCCTTCTTCCCGCCCACCCCTCCTCCTCCTCTTCCTCCTCCTCCCTTTAAATTCTATTCCTGATTTTTTTTTTCATCTTTTTGAGACGGGGTCTCACTCTGCAGTTCAGGCCGGCCTTGAGCTCACTTTGTAGCCCAGGCTGGTCTCGAACTCGCAACGATCCTCCTGCCTCAGCCTCCTGAGTGCTGGGACAACAGGCATGTGCCACCTTTCATTTTTATTTTTTAAATTTTGAGACAGTGGAGCCAGGGTTCTAGCTCAGCAGCACAACATCTGCCTGGCAAGTGTGAGGTCGTGAGTTCCATTCTCGGTACCAGTAAATTAATTAAATTTGCAACACAGTGCCATTAAGTCACTAAATTGCCCAGATTGGGCTTGAACTTGAATCCTCCTGCTTCAGCCTCCCAGAGTGCCTCTATCACAGGTGTACACCACTGCACCCCATTGAGTTGTTTCTTTTCTTTTCCTTTCTTTTCTTTTCTTTTCTTTTCTTTTCTTTTCTTTTCTTTTCTTTTCTTTTCTTCTCTTTTCTTTTCTTGGTACCAGAGATTGAACTCATGACCTGGTGCTCACCAGGCAGGTTCTTACACCGTTGAGCTAAATCCTCAGCCCCACCCCACTTAGTTTTAAATATTATTGACTACATAACTCCAGGACTTGTCCATCCCGTGGGATGCAGAGGGGACCTGACCACTACTCCCCTACTTACACCCCCTCTTCCGGCTCAACCAGGATCTCAGTCTTCCGTTTCCTTTTCTCTGCAGCCCGGTGGTCTTAGCTCTTCACACGATGACTGGAAGGTGAGAAGACTAACCTGAGGCCCCTAGGGCCTGGCCTGGCCATTGGATCTCTAGCTAGGGCGCTTCTGCTAGCCACCGCCACAGCCAGCCGGCGTCCTGGCCCCTCAACTCCTCTGGGTGATCTAGCATCCATGGTCCGCCTCTGCCTGTCTGTGCTCCATACTCCAAAAACCTAGATGAGGACCACCCTGGAAGAGGACCTGTCACATCCTTCCCCACCATTTTTTTTTTTTTTGAGAGAGGGTCTTGCTAGATGGCCCAGGCTGACCTTAGGCTCCCAGCGATCCTCCTGCCTCAGCCTCCTGAATGCTGGGCTCACAGGTGTGCGCCATGTCAGGCTGGCCATGCTCAGTCTGCATGAGAAACGGAGAAGGGTGATGTGGTGGATTGACAGCCGGTGGGCAACCTGTAACAGCCAGCTGAACTGAATCAGCGAGGCGCTGGGCGTGGAGGCCCCCCTGAGGCTCGCCGCTGACTGCATAGAGGAGGAGCCTGGCCAGGAGTGGGAGGAGGTGCTCTTGGTTCTCCTGGCAGAGCTTGTCTAGCATCGTAGTTGGAGGCACTCGGGACCTCAGTGTTGCTGAGGACGGCTGTGGTTCTCTTCAGGGGAGCCCTGGTCCTTACCGTGTCACTTCCCGGCTCCTGTGCAGATCCCTCAGTGGCCGGCACGGCCCCTTCACCCCGCTGGCACAGACCTTCTGGCTTCCACCGCTGACCTCGGGGCCTTCTCAGTGCAGATCCGTGACGCACACTCGCATGTGACATTGCCATGGTGCTAGGCCTCCAGCTGGACTCCGGCAGGGCACTGCCATCCGTGGGATCCAGGCCCTCGGCTGGATTCTTTGGGGTCTTTAGTGTGTGGACAGATTTCCTGCACTTTCTTGTATATGACTCTGGGTGACCATTATGAAATAGTTCTACAAATCATGTGTGCCGTATTAAATTGTTTTCCTTGCAAACCCTGACCACGACAGGCATCATCAGGACCTCTTACAGAGGAGGTGGGGACTTTAGCCCCGACAGGCTGGGGTTGCTTCCCAATCCAAGAGCAGCTGCTTGGGCCAGAACTGAGCATGAATGGGAGTGACGCCCTGGGGACAGAGCTGTCTCTCAGGAAGGGACCGCCTCTGAAGCTTTCAGCCTGATGGAGGAGGCCCGACCACTGTCCTGTGGGAAATGCTGGTCTGAGACAGGACATGGAGGCACCCGAAAACCAGCTTCCCCTGGCTCCAGGCCGATATCCCAGCGGCACCCGAGGCTCCGTAAATGTAAGGGACCTCGCTGTCCCCAGCAAGACCTTGGCAGAGACGGGGATAGTGGCTCTCCCTGACCTGCATGAGCACAGGATGGGAGAGATCCCCCCAGGGGCTGAGGGGTGCACGGACACCCAGGGACTCAGCTCCCCAGAGGAAGTCCTGGCCGGAAGCGGGGCCTCCACGGAAGCGTCCTGCAAGTCCATCCTGCCCCGCTTCCCCCTCCCCATCCCAGCCAAGCTGGAGGATTATGACAGCGTGGGCAATAAAAAGTGCCTAATTGGTTGTTGTCCAGCCAGGGCTGCTCCCCTTTCCCTGGGGGTGGGAAACCGGCTGAGTCGGTTTCACTTTTGCCAGTGCCCAGTCCCGGCAGCGGCCGGGTGCTAGCGGAAGCCTGGCACCCGGGAGAGAGGGGAGCCAGCCCCGGGTGGCCCCCACCCGGGCTGGGCAGAAGGTGCGCTTCCCCTCCCCCTGCCCCGCCCCCCAGAGCCACCCAGACCCCATGGCCTGTACTGGAGGCGGGAAGAGGCCGGGGTGACCGGGAATCCACACGCCTGTGACCTGGGCTTTGCCAGGCCGTGTGGTCCCTGGCGGACCACGCTGCCTCCAGCGAGACAGGCAGGTACAGCCGCGTCGTGGAGGCCAGGAGGAGGGGACAGGCGGATGAAGCGCTGTGTCCACGGCCAGGGGCAGTGGGGCCGGGATGAGGTCAGCAGAACCTGCACAGGACCGGGGCGGGGGGGCGGTCGGGGAGGTGACTTCTGGATCCACGACCCTGGGTTTCCTGCTGTTCTCTCTGGCGGCCGAGTGCAGGGTGGGCGCTGGGGCTGACGTGCTGAGCCCTCTCGGGCTCCTGGGCTCCTCCCCACTGTGCTCTCCCAGCAGCAGGGCAGCCAGGTGTGCGGGCCGCACTTTCCCAGCAGCCTCCGCCCAGGCCACATCTTCTGCCCTCTAGAGATGCCCTGCTGGCGCCGCAGCCCTCCTTTCTCCCCAGCCTCCTCCAGCAGGGCACCCTGAGCTGTCCCTCCCTTCCCACACCCGCCACAGCCCTGAGACGCCTCAGCTGCACCTGCCACTGGCCTCTTTTCCTTGCCCACACCCAGCGTGAGGACCTGGCTCCCCCACAGTGGGGAAGTTACAATGTGTTTCTCTAGCTGGGTGTGGTGGTGCATACCTGTCACCCAGCACTTGGGAGGCTGAGGCAGGAGGATCGCTGTGAGTTTGAGGTCAGTGAGACCCTGTCTCAAATCAACCAAATGACAGACCAAAAAATAACGTATTCCCCACTGAATCTGCTAACCATGTGAGTCATCTGTGACCCTTTGGGCCTCAATTACTGGTACCCCTTTTCTCACTCCCTGGGTTCCCTATTTTGCTCTGGGAAAGCAGCAGTCACTGGGCTGCCTGCCACCTCTGACTGCCCCCAGGGGCTTGGCACATGGACAGCCACCTGTCTCAGGAGGCGCAGGTGGAAGCTGACAGGTAGTGGGCACTGCAGTTATGGACCCACAGCCCCCAAGGCCGGACTGGAGCGGAGGGTCCTGACTCAGCCATAAGTGGGCGGGGTGGGGGCGCCCTGGCCAGGTA
Source organism: Hydrochoerus hydrochaeris (assembly GCA_004027455.1). Classification (NCBI taxonomy): domain Eukaryota; kingdom Metazoa; phylum Chordata; class Mammalia; order Rodentia; family Hydrochaeridae; genus Hydrochoerus; species Hydrochoerus hydrochaeris. The sequence goes on from PVLA01009908.1 coordinate 56,356, forward strand.
CTGGGTCCCCGCTGCTGTCTGGGGAGAGAGCACTCGCAGTGGGGGGGCAGTGTGGGCGGGGCTGCAGGGGGCAGCGCAGATTTATGGGCTGGATTTTTACAGGCTGGGGAGCAGCAGGGGCAGGAGCCGGGGAGGAGGGTGGAGGCGAGGTTAGGCTCAAAGGCCACATGAAAGCGGCAGACCCCGCCCCAGCTGTGGGTGGGGCGAGATTCACGGCTCTCGCACAAAGCCGGCAGGAGGGGGTAGGGGGGCTGGGGAGCTGCAGGGACACCCAAGCTTCCCACCGAGGAGCCCTCCACCTTTGCTTCTAGAAAAAAAAATTACCCATAAGACAGGGCTGAACTTATCACCCGGAACCCGGGACCGCGTCTCACCCTGCTGGGAACTGTGGCTACTACCCCCATCTCTCCTCTCTGCCCGGGTCAGGAAGAGATGGGGTGTAGTCCAGAGGGGCCTCTTGCTTCCTGCAGTGGGAACAAGTGGTGGTGGAGGAGGGCCTTTTTGAGACAGGATCTTTCTAAGTCACTAAGTTGCTCACTAAGGACCTCAAACTTGAGATCCTCCTGCCTCAGCCTCAGCCTCAGCCTCAGTAGTCCCTCCCTTTTTTTTTCTTTTTTTTGGGACCGGGGATTGAACTCTCGACCTCACACTTGTGGGGCAGGCGCTTATGCCATTGAGCTAAACCCCCAGCCCAGGAGTCCCCATATTTAGGAAATACTTGGGGTGTGTATTTGGGGGGCAGGCGTCTTACCTGACATAAAAGATGGCAAAAGGACATGGAAACGCAGGAAGCCCCTGTGATCGGGGAGACCAGGGTGGGACGTTCAGCAACAGAAGGAGCCCAGCCCTGGCCCCCATCCTCAGCTCTTGTCCAACCAAATTCGGCTATCACTTTCTTCCTGGCCACACCCCTGACTCCCCTCCAAGCCTGGAAAGACCCTGACTACTGGGGCAACCCAAAGGCCCCTGGTCCCCATCTGCATGGAGAGCCCTGGGCCTCAGGGAGGGGGCCATGGGCAGCCTGTGAAGGGGCCTGGGAGGCGTCCTGAGGACAGGTGTGTGTGGGGGCTCTGAATGATGGCCACTTCGGGGACACCAGCAAGCCTGCCCTCCCTGCCTGGCCCCGGCCGCCTGTGACGGCCCAGCTGGCACGGAGCCAGCCACCTGAGTAATGTCTCAGGTGCCCGGCCAGTGGGCATGGGCTTGCCCACCACCGGGCCTCACCCTCAGTGGTCAGCGCCCCTCCCCAGTGACAAGCCGGGGTGCGGACAAGACAGGAGCGGAGCCAAGTGGGCCACAGAGTGGGGGCAGCGGGGATGAGAGGGAGAGACCTGGGGCGACTCTGGTCCCTTCTTCCCTGCCTAGCTGGCTGGGGAGGGCAGGAGGCTGCGGAGGCCGGGGCTCCGGGCTCCGGAATCCAGGAGATGGAGGAGGAGGAAGAGGAGGAGGAAGGCCAGGCCGGGCGGGAGAAGGTTCCCCTCTGGGGGCCCCGCCCCCGCCGCCAGCGCTGACTGCAGGGCTGGTCAGGACCTGCCCGAAGCCTGCCTCCCTCCCGGCAGCCCAGGGAAAATTACTCTCCTGCTGCTGCTTTGTATTTTTTGAAGAAGGATCAAAGGTGGGACCCAGCTGGAGCCCTAGTAAACTGGGCAGGGGAGCCTTAGCGTTTCGGAGGTGAAACCAGGCGTGGGGGAGGGGCGGGGCCGGCGGCCGCAGGGGTCAGAGGCCAGGGCGGTGGAAAGGAGCGGCCGGGCGGCCCGAAGACTCCAGGCGGGTCTGTGGCCACCTGGGCGGGCACTGCTGTCCTCACACAAGAACGCAGGTGGGGTCCCCAGGTCCGGTGTCCAAACCGATGGAAGGTTCTCCAGGCCAGCATTCTTACCAGCCAAATCTCACCTTCTCTCACCGCACTGCCTGTCCACTTGAGTCACCTAATCCAGGGCCATACTTGTTTGGCTTTTGGACACAGGGTCTCAATAAATACCCCATGCAGAACTCAAACTTGGCAATGCTCCTGCCTCAGCCTCCTGAGTGCTAGGATCACAGGTGGTGTCACCTGCTTGGGTCTGGTGCATTACTTTGTATGACCAGAAAGTTCTTGGCTTAGGAAGCCTCACTTCGCCTGCTGCCAGCCGCTGCATGTTCCCACTCCCAGGCCTGACTGTGACAATGCAAAAGTGCCTTCCAATTTCTCTGACACTTTCCTGAAGACCTGCAGCTGAAAGCCAGCCCCCGGGTCCCTAGTGCTCTTGGAGAAGTGGATACAAGACTGCCACTCTCCTCCCCGCACCTTCCTGCCCAGGCTGCACACAACTCTTTTCTTTCTTTTGACCTTGAACTTGCAGCAATCCCCCTGCCTCAGCCTCCCCAGTGCTGGGATTACAGCTGTGATACCATGCCTGGCTACACACGACTTTTTTTGCTAGGAATCACCCTTGTCACCTAGAATACGGTGACACGGGAGAGGTGTGGCTCTTAGGGGAAAAGGTGACTGGTGCTGAAGGGTATATCCTAGCTGGGGGTGGCGGCGCACGCCTGCCACCCCATCACTCAGGAAGCTGAGGCAGGAGGATTGCTGCAAGTTCAAGGCCAACTTGAAGTACATAGCAGACCTGTCTCATTCCAAAAAAGGTTATGTTCCCATGTCCTGGCTGAGGTGCTGGCCAGGCAGAGCTGGGGGCACCATGAGCACCTGTGGGGAGACAGTGTCACCCTGCACATTCTGCTGTCACTGATGCACTGTGTGACCTCAATCATATCTCACAGTCTCAGAGCCTCAGTTTCCTCTGGCAATAAAATACGGGGTTAATTGTCCCTCTTAGGGAAGCTGGGAGCGTTAATTGGGCCAAGGCTCTGAAGAGGGCATCTATAAATACAGGGCATCATTAGAGGGTATTTCACGGCCCTTTGCAGCCCCCCATTAACAGGGTGATTGTTATAGTGATCACCCCACTGTCCACTTCCCGAGTCTGCCAGTTGGGCCTTGCTCCAGAGCCACATCCCAGCCAGTGGCCTCTTGAACCCACAGCCTATGCCCTGGGGGGCTCGGGCCACCATCAGAGGGCTGGTGTCACCCTGAGGTGTGGCTCTGGGAGAGTTTGGGGGCCCAGAAGAGAGAGCGAGCCATGGAGAGGAAGCTGCAGCTGCCTTTGTCCCTGGGGATGATTCCAGTAGCCCAGGCTGGCCTTGAACTCACAGCGATCCTCCTGCCTCAGCCTCCTGTGTGCTGGCGTTATGGGCATGTGCCACCACACCCGGCCTCTGTGGAAGGCCCGGACTCTGAGGAGCAGAGTGGACACGGCTTTGTGGAGCTGTGTCTGGATTGGGAGAGGGTGGAGAGGGACCAAGCACAGCAGGGCCCCTGTCCTTACCAGTGACACTGAGTCTCCTGGTCCAGTTAGACATAGGGCTGCTGCTCTGGGAATGCTGTGGGCGCCCCCTGGTGGTGACTCATGAAGGTGGGGTTGGGGGAGGACCTGGGGTTTCCAACCTAAAGGTCTCTTCTGGGGCCCTGACCTCCCTGTCCAGGACAGGAGGGAGAACCCTGTGGAATGTCCTTGCCGGAAGATTCTGTGGCAGTTGGTGGCAGCCATCTACCTGGGCAGGGCAGTGGGCACGGGAGAGGAGCAGGCCGAGGTCAGGAGCGGCCTGGCGGGCAGGGCAGGCAGTACACAGGGGGACACAGTCCCAGCTGCCGTCCACTTCTCAGCCCACCGGTGCCTGGGTCGCTGAGGCCCCAGGAGGCAAATATAAAAACTATGACGCCCTCAGCCTGTCTATGTCCCTCTGATCCTTCTCAAGCCTGTGCACCAGAGGGCAAGGATGGCTTGGAAAGTCTTCGCTGGAGGCGGAGGGCCAGAGGAGAGACTGGGAGACGCAGAGGCCAAAGGAGCCATCTTTGAAGGCTGAGGCGGCCGGATGTGGGGACGCACTGCTGTGACCCCAGCACTCGGGAGGCTCAGCAGGAGGATCACCTCGAGTTCGAGGCTGGTCTGGTGGTGAGAGGCAGACAGGGGAGGAGGAGGGAAGTGGTGATAGAGGGGCTGGCCCTGAAACAGAAAGGGTAAGAGAAGTGTTAAGAAGACATTCAGTCAACAAACATTGACCGCGCATCTACTACCATGGTGCGGTGTGCCGGGAATAGAAGAATAGAAGGTCCGGTGGTGATGGCAAACCTGGGAGGCAGGCGTGGTGGCGCACATGAGTAATCCCAGCTCCTTGGGAAGCTGAGGCAGGAGGATCGCAAGTCTGAGGCCAGTTTGGGCAACTCACTGAGACACTGTCTCAAAATGAAAAGGGCTGGGGACATAGCTGAGTGGCTTACCCAGTGGCTTTTAGCGGCGGACAGTGAGTAGCTCTGCAAATCAGAAGTGGGGACAAAGTGACAGCTGGAAGAGAGGAAGATGGCAGAAGGTGCAGAAGATGCAGCTGTGCTAAGCCGGAGGCTGAATGTGGCCCACTGCAGGTAGGGCTGGGGCCAGGAAGGGGCAGGCTGCAGGGGTTGGGGTGGAGCAATCAGTAGAGGATCTTTGGGCCTGGGGTCCTCCTACCCAAGAGGCTGCACTGGAGGCCCTTTCTCACTGGGCACCTGGTTTCCCACAGGCTCCCCCTTCCTGGGATGGAGCAAAAACTTCAGAATTTGTAGAACGCACCAGGGAAGTGGCGCACACGGGGGAGGCTGAGGCAGGAGGATCACCCAGAGTTCGCAGCCAGCCTGGGCTACACAGTGAGACCCAGCCTTGAAACACAAAACAATTAATTCCAAACCCCTCGTGAAGCCCTCCATATCCTCACCCTGTCCCCCACCCACAGGAACACTACTGTCTCCCCGATGAGGCCCGAGGTGGGAGAAGCTATGACCACCAACACTTATCCCAGAAGTCTGGCAGTATCCTGCTGGACAGGCCACCCCGCCTCCTCATCCCGATCCCTGTGCCCCCACAGTTCAGCTGAGTCAGTCACAAGACTTAGTAGAGCCCTTGGCTTGACTGAAGCAATCGATTTGAAAACTGGCCCAGGACAGAATGTTTGGTCCATAGAAACAAGCCCCACCCCACATAAATGTAATCATATGCAAATATTCACGTTTAAAACTTCCTGGTCATCCCAGGTACTGGCCTCAATCCCAGTGCAGTTATCTTTTAGAGAAGTTAGAGCCCTTTACAGGTACCTAGAGCCCAGGACAGCAGAGACAACCATGCTTGTTTGGGCAGGGTAAGGTCTTGAAGGATACATAGGAGTTTACTAAGGGAAAGGAAGGGTAAGAGTTAGAAGGAAACTACTGGAAAGAAATCTTTTAGGGATTGTGAATTTTCTTTGAGAGAAAATACTAGGACTATAGAAAATATGAGTGGAGGGAGATAAAGCATGAAATACACAGAAGTAAGAGTGCAGAGGGCCCTACTTGCTGAGAAAGGAGTCTGGGCTTTATCCGGGGGGTATAGGGACCCAGGGAAGGCCAACTGGAATGACATTCCCTCAAAGCTGGTTTGAACCAGGGTCTCACTATTGTAGCCCGGGCTGGCCGTGAACTCAATGCATCCTCTCGCCTCAGCCTCCCGAGGGCTGGGCTTAGACAGGAGCCATCACGCCCAGCTGCTATGCCTTACCTTTCAAAGGCTCACACTGAGCGAGGAGACCGGTAATGTGCTATATACTAAGCACTCGGCCTGGCATGTCATTTTTATTTTATTTTTGTGGCAGGGGGGATTGAACCCAGGTACTTCACACTGAGCTACATCCCCATCCCTTTTCACAGGGTTTTATTTTGTGGGGGGTACCGGGGATTGAACTCACGACTGCACGCTTGCAAGGCAGGCGCTTATGCCTCCGAGCTAAATCCCCAGCCCACCCTTTTTACAGTGTTTTATATTTTGAGACAGGGTCTAAGTTGTTAAATTGCCTAAATTGGGCTTGAACTTTCTTTCTTTCTTGTTTTGTTTGAGACAGGGCCTCACTAAGTAGCCCAGGCTGGCCTTGAACTAGAGGTGATCCTTCTGCCTCAGCCTCCTGAGTGCCGAGATTACAGGTGTCCACCCACCAACCCTTCCTGCCAGTATTTTTCAAACTGCTACTCATGATCAAGGAAAAAAAGACAGATTAGGAAAAAAGAAGGGAAGCGTAGTAAAACTGCATAGGTTAGAACAGATCTATCAGGGCAAAAAGAGTCACTCCAGAGATAGCCTGCCCTCCATGAGAGAAGGCCTGGCATTCAAGTCCCAGCACTGGAGAGAAAAAAAAATAGGGTTCGTGGCCTCGATTCCATTCCCACGAATAAAGGTAAATGCCGTTCAGGAAGCTCTGCTGTGCATTCCCATACGTAAGAGGCCGGTTCAGGATGCAAAAGACGTTATGTCACCGCCGGGAATGAATGGCTCGAGGAGCCACTGCGTGGGGGCTGTGGTGTGGCGGGCTCCTCGCTACAGATGAGGTCACAGCGACCGGGGGGTTTCGGTGCCCTGCCTAAGGTCTCACTGCAAGGGGGCCTGGCAGGTTCAGGAGCCAGGCTAGGCGTCCACAGGATAGGCCTGGGAGGGGAAGCCGGAGCCACCCTGTGCTTTCTCTCATCCTGAGATCAAGCAGGGGGTCTCTGGACTCCAGAGCGCACTGGGGCATTGGTTAGTGCCGATTCCAGACACGCCCCAAAGTGCCAATTCTCTCTCGGAAAGAGAGGAGGTACCGGAATCTGCCTTTGGGAAGATTTCAAAAGCCGGGCGTGGTGACTCATGCCTGTAACCCCAGCACCCTGAGAGGCTGGAGCAGGAGGACTGCTGAGTTCGAGGCCAGTTTGGGCTCCATAGCGAGACCTTGTCTCAAAAGAGCAAAGTTTAGATGATTCCGTTTGAGTGCTAAGGATAAGAGATGGGGGTGAGGGATGCGTCTGCTAAAACCTGGTGAGAATGAAGAGGGGCTTAGCTGATAACGAGGCAAATCCCATCTCGGAAGTGTCGCGCAATCCCGGCCCCCACTATGGTGTCAGCATCCAGGGCCTCAGAGTACAAAGTCGCCTCTCCCAAGGGGATGGCGGTCGAGGGACCCAACAGAGGACGGTGTCTGTCCACTCACCAGGCAGGGGGTCGAGGGAAGCCACAGAACAGGAAGACACCCCTGCCTCACTTGGAAAAGACTGCACGTAAAGCTCAAGTGTATGCTTTTTGCAGGGCACTGCTCGGCCTCACCCTGAGGACTTCTGATTGGCTTTAGGGCAGATCTATCACTCGTCTTCTGGGTTAGAGGTTGGGGGGAAGGTCAACCACGACCAATAGGGAAACACTCCTCACCGAAGCCCCGCCCCACCTCGCTTCCTGTTGCTGTCCATCAACCACCCCGTGGGCGGGACGTTGCTTCTCGCCAGTTGGCTGGCGAACGCGTCTTTCATTTCTCAGTAGGTTTCCGGTTGGTGCCTGCTGCCGTCCATCAATGACACTTCGTAGTCGTATTGGCCAGATCAACGTCGCTCTAGATACCTCTCCCTGACTGGTTAGTAGTGCTGTCGGTCCCCAATGTACCTGACGTTTATTGGTGGGTGCTGCCGTCGCTCGGGCGGTGGCGGGCTCCGGGATTGGCGGGCGCTAGGCGGGCGGTGTCAGGCTCTCGGTGGCGGCGGAGGCGGCGGAGGCCAGGGAGGAAGATGTCGTAATGAGCGGTGGGTCCTGGCCTCTGCCGGCGAGGTCTTGCCGGCCCTCAAGGGTCGGGAAGACTGGCAGAGGCCGCGGGAAGGGGAAACCGGGTCCGAGGGTTCCCCCTTGGGGCTGGGCCGGGCGCCGGGGCCCGGTCGCGGGAGGGGCGGGGGAGGGAGGATTCCCGCCCGGAGGAGGAGCGCGGCTGGCCGGCCGGGCGGAGGCACCCGGAAGGGGGCGTTCGACTCCCCGCCCCTCGGAGCCCGCTGGGCGGGAGGGCGGCGCTTCCGGGGCTGGCGCCAGCGGCGGGCACCGGGCGCGGGCCTCCAGGCCGTGTCGCTTGCGCGCTACTGTCTCTGGGTGCAGCTCCTGGGGCGGCCTCGAGCGGGCACCCGACACCCCGCGGGCTCGCCGTGCTCTCGGGGCCCCAACAGCGATCAGGGCCCTCGGGAGTGCAGAGAGGGACGAGGGAATGCTGGAAGCGCTCAAGTGCCAGCCAGATGGGCATGGCTGGGCGTGGACTCCAGCCCGCTTAGCGCCGCCTCCCAGTCGGGAGCCGAGGTCAGGACTGGAGGACGCGCCCGGGGCGCATGGCCCTGGGCCTGGGTCTACGGAGTGGGTGAACATTTCCTGCCTGCAAGTTTCTACTTGTATCCGTGAGCCTCCGGCTAGGTATCTGCAAGATCTTAGAATTTTGAGAAGTTGGAGAGCTTGTTGACAGAGCTCGGCGTCCCCGATGTCCCTCGGGAGACCACTGAAATCCCAAAGTCCAGAGTGACTTGGAAGAATCACTTCAGAAATAAAGTAGATGTTTTCTTCCTCCACCTGCCTCCGTCACCACTGTTGACTTCATGGTTCTCAGCTTTCTTACCCTTGCTCCTTGGTTTGTTTCCCTTCCAGTTTTAGTTTAAAAGAAGTGTGTCTTCTCTGGGCAACTGAAACCTAGCCTCACCGCCTTCCTTGTTTTTCGTTTCAGTACCTTGTCGTGTCCAATTTTTTTGTTTTGTTTTGTTTTGTTTTTTGAGGCAGGGTCTCCCTGCGAATTCCAGGCTGGCCTTGACCTCACTGTGCAGCCCAGGCTGGTCTCAAACTCGCAACCATCCTCTTGCCTCAGCCTCCCAAGTGCTGGGCTCCTTGGCGTGCGCCACCACACCCAGTTTGAATTGGTATTTGGATAAGATGTTTAGGACTAAAAACTTGAGCGTTGGGCAGCTCCCTGAGAGGCTAGGGGAATGATGGGTGGGGTCCAGACCACAGTGGTAATTTTGATTAAGAACACAAGTGTGTTGCCTGTGGCCATGGATGTATCTGCAGTACCTCGCTTTATTTAAAAGTCTTATGTACAGTGAGCGGTGAATCTGTCAGGCAGCCTCAGCCTGTCCACTGGGTTGTTGGTCTCTGTGTTCAGGATTCTAACAAGTGGCAATAACCTGTCGGAAATGAATTGTCATTGGTGGGGTCCTCGGCACAGTCTCTCATTCTTGTGATTGCTTGTGCAACAGTAAGAAGCAATAAGAAAAAGGGTATAGCTGGTCTGCCGTAATGCGGGGCACCTCCCTGGGCAGCTGAAGGCACCCACTCTTTGCCAAGGAGACCCCCAGAGAATCTCTGCAAAATTGGATCCCCCGCAGAGTGCTTGGGGGAGCACTGGCTTCCTGAGGAAAAGTTGGCAGCCCCTGGGCAGCACATAGGTTGGCCTTTTCCCCTGATTCTGTTAGTTTGGTCCTCTGGAGGCTTGTCCAGGAGATGGACAGAAGCAGTAAAAGTTTAGCAAATGTCTGGGTAAGGGAGCTCATGGCACTGTAGTAGGTAGGGTAGTTCATTTTGCTCTCTTGGCCTTGAACTTCTTATTTGATTGCTTTTGCAGAAGTTCTAGGGTCCCTGATGCCAAGCAGTGAGCTGTCCTTTGTTACTAGTATGTGGCAATACTTTATTGCCTAATCAGGGCCCTTGTGATGACATTGTGGGTGTTTTGTTTTTGTTTCTTGAGATAGGCTCTCAATGTGTAGTTCGGGCTTCCCTTGAACTTACCATGTGGCCCAGGCTGGCCTCAAACTGCTGTAGCCTCAGTTGCCTGAGTGCTGGGATTACAGGTGTGCACCACCATGCCCAGATTTTGATGACATTTTAAAATTTGCTGCAGCCCATGGCCCGTGGGTTGAGTTGGCGCAGCAGTCTTCCCAGGCCTGGCCCACCCCTGTTTCTGTGCTAGCAGCGCGGCATGTTCTTTACCCCCATCTCTTCTCTATACACACAGATTGGGAGCCCTGCTTCCAAACACTGAAAAATGTAGGAATCGTTCTGGATCAGGTAGGCCATGGCCACAGAATGAGAGAGGCAGAGACAGTGCTTTAAAGGTTATGAGAACATTGGGAGGTTCAGGGAGGTAGCGGTGGAGTTTTGCTTTCATAGATCACAGGGTCCCATCTTAACCCTTGTGGGCTGCAAACTTAGTAGAATGTATTTGGAGAAGGCTACACCTTTTCTTAGGATTTAGGGGGTGACACATCTGGACGTCTGAAGTGTCCCTTCGGGGGCTGAGCACACTGTGACCTTGTGCTATGCACCAGGGCTGCTCTTTGCAGGCTGGATCAGGCTGGTTGCTGGCTGCTGGGCTGAGAGGTTAATGCTGAGTGAGTCAGGGATCTGCTGGTTGGTTTTCCTTTTTTTTTTTTTTTTTTTTTGGTCTTCTTGAGACAGGTTCTCGCTGTACACTTCAGGCTGGCCTTAAGCATACTCTAGCCCAGGCGGGTCTTGAACTTGCACAAACTCTCCTGCCTCAGCCTCCTGAGTGCTGGGATCACAGGCATGCACCACCACACCCAGCTCATTCCTTTTGCTTTGAATATTCATGCAACTCCTTGTAGGACTTTAGCACCATTGTAGGAGGAAAAAAAAAAAAGCCGTTTTTCTTTATTTCTTACTTCATTGATCCAGAACTTTAGATCTCTTTCTGAAATAAAATTGCAAGTTCCTCTTAAGATCCTCATCATTACCAGCAGTTTTAGTTTTTTTTTTTTTTTCCAGGACTGGGAACTGGGCCTTTGGATGGAGCAACACCCCCAGCCCTTTTTGGTGGGGAGAGAGAAATAAGGTCTTGCTGTGTAGGCCAGGCTGGCCTTGAACTTGGCAAACAGCCTCCGTCTCCTGAGTCCTGGGATTAACAGCGGTGCCCACCACGCCGGACTCTCAATCCTTTTGCGGGGGGGTGACTGGGGATCAAACTCATAACCTCACAGTTGCCAGCCAGGTGTTTATGCCACTGAGCCGGATCCCCGGCGCCTCCCAGCCCTTTTTAAAAAAAAAATTATTTTTTTAGTTTGAGACAAGATCTCATTAAGTTTCCGTGGCAGGACATGGACTTGCTGTACTCCTGCCTCAGCCTCCTGGACAGCTGGGCTGTAGGTCTCTGCCAGCTCCTCCCGTTTGGCCAAGATCTTTTTTTTTTTTTTGGCTCACTCAAGGGGCCTCTTAGGTAGGTTGTTAGTAGGTGCGTACATGGACAGAGCACATTAGTCCCTTTTTCGTCCTCTTTCCCTTTCTGCCTCCGCAGTCAGGCCATTGATTGCTGTTGCATCCCAGCCCTGCCTGGCAGGTCTTCTGGGGAGCAGCTGTCTCTAGATCTCGGGCGGAGAGGTCTCCCTTGGCTGTCAGCATGAGCTGGAGCAGGGGGAAACCGTAAACCCTGCAAACAAGCACAAGGCACCGTGCAGGGAGCTGCGCCCCGTGGGGCAGGTGGGGTGGCCCACAGACTTCAAAATGCAAACGAGCCCTGGAGCAGCTCAGCCTTGGGGTGAGGAGCGCAGGGAGCTGAGCCGGACCTCTTCACGCACCTCCGGGTGTTCAGAGGCTGCTCCTCGGCTGGGTCTCTGGGCTGATGAATTCTGCCCTGCAGCTAGGGGATGGCTGGGTGTTTCTCAGCTGCCCCAGAGAGCTTGGGGCACCCAGGCAGGCGCTGGGCCCTCCCTGGGTCTCCAGTGACCCAGTGTCTCACTCCCTGAGTGCTTATACTTTGCCATGATACAGAGGCTGAGTGTGGCCATTGGTGTGGTGCCAAGGGTCCTGTGATGCCAGTTTGGCCCTGCATGGTGACTTAGTTTGTCAGCAGCCTTTTTTATTTTCTGAGACAGGGTCTCACTGTGTAGTCCAGGCTGGCCTCTAACTCATGACAGTCTTCCTCCCTCCGCCTCCCGATTATGGGTGTGTACCACTGATACACAGGAAATGAAACTCCCGACCTACTGTGTCCACGAGCTCGTGTCCTCTAAAGTCGAAGAATGAACTTTAGGAACAACAGAGGTGAAGAGCAGAATATATGTACTGAGAGAAAGAAAGCTTCTGTCTGAAGAGAGACATAAAGGGGTCCCGAGCGGGTTGCCCAGGACTCTGTCTTTTCCAGGGACTTTTATAGAGTAAGACCACGGGTTCAAGGTGGGGGAGACTGGGAGCTCACTAGGCAGAGGGGCATAAGGTGGGACCTAACTATAGTCAGCCAATAAGATCAATAGCTCAGGTAAAATTGATTACATTAGGGACAAATGGGAAAGCAAGTCACATAGGAAGCGGGCATTCTTGGAGCTCTCCCCTAGAGGGATGGGACTGTGACTCCAGGGTGAGAGGGAACTAATTAGAATATCAGTCCCCAGGATGTAGATGCATTTCTTTGATCCTTTGTCTGGAGGGCTGGCCCACAGCAGGAGGTGTCTGTCTCCCCCACCGCTGCCGGGTGACTGCAGGGGCTCCATTGAGGACCCAGCCCTATAACACCCCCCCCAGGGGTCTTGATCACAGGGTGCCACGAAGGGAAGGTAGCGCCCGCAGGCTTGGCCTGCTCCTTTCCAGCTCTCCCTCCGGCCTTCTCTTTCGGGTCCTCGTCGCTCGTGGGATGTGGTGGAGTCACAGTGGCCCACGAAAGTGAACCCAGGCAGCAAGTGAGGCCACCCCATCCGGGTCTAGGTGAAAGTCTCAGGTCAGCCTAGAAAAATATCAGCACATGCTCAGGCCTCAGAAGAGTCAGCGGTGAGGCGTCGCCGCCGCGGAGGGTCCTGGCCTGGGCAGGGAGCCTCGAGGAGTCGTCGTGGTGCGCGTGCCTGGCAGAACCACCGCTTGCAAGGTGGATGGGCCGGCTTTTTCTTTTTTTCTCTTTTCCTGTTCCCTAAGATAGAATGCTGATGCTTAGTGTTCTTTCACCAAAAAAAAAAAAAAAAAATGCTTTGAGCTACTTCCTGGGGCCACTGGGCAGGGTAACAAGTTCTGGTGGGTGCTTGGGGTCCCTTCTTGTAGGACACAGTGAGACCCAGGCAGGATGCACAGCACAAGGCCCAAGCCTGGGGGGGGGGTTCTGGGTGGAGACTGACTGAGGGCGTGTCCAGTGCTGCCCAGGCGTCCAGTGTGGGTGTGGTGAGCGGGTGGTGAGTCGAGTG
>PVLA01009909.1:0-69385 GCA_004027455.1 Hydrochoerus hydrochaeris
CCTGCCTGGCCCTAAGCCTGGGGCGCTTCCTGCTTGGGGCTGGGGGTTGCTGCCAAAGGTTAGCAAATATATATTCCAGCTTCTAAAAAATAAAGCGGATTCAGATTCACTCACAGACTGGTGTGCAGTGTCTTCTGTCTCTCACTCGCCGACTCCCTGTCCACCTTTGGGAAACCCTAGCCCTGCCGCAGCTGGACTCGGGCAAACATGAGTAACATATTATTTTGAATAACTAGTATTTATTGAAATTTTACTGGTAATGATCTCTTTTACTCTTTATAATAGTCTGATGGAATGTAGCACTTTATTTTTTTGTTACAGGCAAGTCTACTGCCTCTGGCATGTTTTCAAGTGCAATTGCAATGCTTTGTACTTATTATTTATTTATGTTTACAGCAACTTTCCAGGGTTGATACTAGTATTATCCCCACTATACAGACAGAGAAACTGAGATATGGAATGGTGAAGTGGCTTGACCAGACAGAGGCAGAAACCTGATTTTACTTCCAGCAGGCTGGTCCGGAATCTTTGCTTCTATTATGATGACACTGTCTCCGAACTGTTTGTTTCATCATTAAATACAACTGAAATCTTAAATGTTGATGTCTCCTGCATTCTAACCATTTGTGTAAAGTTGGGTTATCGTTTTTATTACACATATTTCTTTAAAAGTTATGGAGGCTAAACTCTGAACAACAACAAATCTCATTTCACTGATTCTGAAATCGTCATTCATAGAATGGACCTACTAGCATTTCACAAAATTATTCAGAAATTTTAATGCTTATCTCTCTTATAAAACTTACCAATAGTGAGGTCATGCACTGGCTGAAACCTCTTGTCAGTAAACTGTAGCAATAAACATGATTTACCAACACCTGAAAGTTAAAAAAAAAAAAGTAAGAGATAAAACTCACAGAAATCAAAACACTTTACAAAAGCACACAGAAAAGTGGTGCCAAAGGTTTCTGGTTCTGTGAAGTGTCTACAGTGATTTCTCAGGACTAATTTTTCCAATACCCTTTTTTTTTTAAATTCATAAATTTCCACGGGAAATGAGCTCCTAGAAGACAATTATTCAAGTCCTTCTAAGTAGTCTGTCACATTACCATGTAATAGTTTTCAAGCAGTGTGTAAGTGAAAATATTTAAAGCGTACTAAAACAAGCCAGCAGTGAATGTTTGGGATCTACTTTTCTGAAAAAAGCTGCCTGCTTTTCTTGCTGTTTCGTTTCACGAGCAACTGTAATCTGAATGCATTCTTTCACTCTATTAAAACTGATCTACTGAAGCTGAAACAACATATGTATATGTATAAATATGTGTATAAAAATAGTTAAGATAGTTATACTACTGATAAGAGAAATTTCACTGAAGAGAAATTTGTGCTAGAATTGTTCAGACAATCCAATGCAGACGTCTTGTGCTCTGGGTGAATGATTTAGAGATGACAATGTGCAAAATATGTACCGTTACTGCCCCTTGACTGAGGTGTTTTGAAATTTTTTATATTTCTTTCTTTTCTCTTTGAAATAAAATGGATTTGGGGGGGTAATCTGAAAAATTGACCTCATTAGGGTTATACATAACTTCTACATTCCTAAATTCAAAGAAAAGTTTTCTGTATTCATCTGACTTGCCCCCTAGGGAAACTGGATAATGAATATCACACTTTCTTCTTACTTTCAGATCCTCTAAAAACATTTTTTCATCCTTACACTAAGACTAAGTATGCTCGAGTGTCCTGCAATTCTTGGCGAGCGGGTGCGGCCAGGGAGAGAACAAGTCCATGTCTTCCTAGAATCAGCCATACTGGAACTTGGGGAACGAACCAAGCAAGGAACGAGCCAGCCTTTCTCATACGCAGCCTGAGCTGCGGGCGCGCCGGGGAGAGAGTAAGTCAGTGTCTCCTGTGAGCCTACTGCCATGGCATGGGCTGAAAATCAAGTCCCATGCTGTGTTGTGTTGATAGCAACTAAGGCACATGAAGCAACTAAATGCTCGTATTGTTTGGTTGATTACACTGACCTGAGGCCAGAGGTCTGAGCATCCTTTGGAAGGATGACCGTATGCAATACAGCAAATACAGGGGATTTCCTTCTCTCCTCTTTGAAGGCAATTTTGTTTTCACTGTTTTTGCTTTGTTCTGATTAATTGTTTAGCTCTATTCAATATGATGTTCTGAGTGGTTTTACAGTGTTGTTTTTGGTTTGATTTTGCTATACCTGATGGAATGGACAACTACTGTGAAGATAACAAGATATACTATGGTACCTATTATTGTTATCCCAGTATCCAGTATCCTGCTCTGAAGTTCTATACCAATTTCACTGCATTGTTGTTTTGATTGGCTTTGTTCTGTATTGTTTTGTTGTATTTTGCTATCTTTAAAACAACAGAAAAAAAGAGCATCCTGCAATTCTACAAAGAGTAAAGCAATCATTCATTCACTCATTCAGTCTTTACTAAATATGCATTACACAGGGACTTGAAGATACAGTATAATAATGTGGAAAACTGACATGGTGCCTATATATGAACTTACAGTTTACTACAGGTGAAGCAATTAAATAAAATGAACACACTTAAGCAATATATAATTATTATAATCAGAAATAATTAGAATAGCTGTAATTTGAAGGAAAGAATAACAATACAGATTTAATTTGGACTAAAGGGATAGAGAAGGTTGCTTGCTTGCTTGCTTTCTGACACAGGGTCTTGCTGTGTAGTTCAGGTTGACCTTCAGTTCACTATGTAGCCCAGACTGACCTTGAATTCACAGTAATCCTTCTGCCTCAGCCTCCTAAGTGCTGGGATTGTTCCACTATGCCCCACAAGGACTTTATTTTTAATAAGAGATACAGGTAAGATTTATCAGGGTGTGCCTATAATCTCAGCACTTTGGAGGCTAGTGAGAGGGTCTTTCTGAGAGGTATGTGAGAGTATCTTTCTGAAGAAGAGATATGTAAACTAGGCTGTATAATGTCTTTAAAATTATGAACTCAGTAAGGAAAGGGACTATAAATATTCTGTTACTTGTCTATCTTTATTTGCTGAATGATTGGCTGTAGTAACAAACACTACAGATTGTCTAAATGACAAGTACAAACCAAAGAAACCTGTATTTATGCTTTTGTTTTAGGAAATGTTTTGTATGTTCAAAGTTTCCTCAATGTTTACAAATTCTAACAGGAAACTGAAATTTGGAAACGTATTAAAAGTTTTCTTCACTTTTTTATATTACAAAAGGCTGCAATTCAAACTCATTATATCTTTTTTAAAAAATTTCAATGGTCTTTCGGAAGTCAAGAATTTTTTTTTTCTAAAAGAGTTGGTACCAAGCGTATAAAAGGAAATGGTTCTGTGCACAAAACTCAGAGTAAAAATAAGTCCTTAACTTTTTTTCGTATCATACACAAAAATAATATAGTTAGAAACCACAGATTTTGAGGGACCTCAAGAATTATCTAAGAGTTTGGTAATCATCTAACTGACAGAAGAGCCTGAACTCTCTTCCCTATCTCCTAACATACACTACTCTAGTAAGATTAGCTTTATTCTAAGAGTTGGTTAAATGTAGAAAGTGCTTTTCTTTGGTTCTTTACTTTCAAGACTCCATATTCTTTCAATTATTTTTTTCAGAGCAGAGAATACACACAAGTATCACTGTGGTGTTTCTCACATCTCCTTAATTACAAATCTATAGGCCATTTGTAGGTCTCATTGTCTTTATAGACTACATACTTTATTCAGTATTTGTTGGCTTCTGTTATTTTAATTCTTGGTAAACTTATTTACAAATACTCAGGGTATAGTGCTCACATTCACCAATGCTTTTCCAAACTGCTGAAGATAATAAACATCATGTCTTTTTTTTCCTTTTTAGTCTTCATCCTAACTGACTCACAAACAGGATCTATTTGTGTCCCTAATCAAATCTACAAAATTTATCAGTCTACAATCTTTGAAAATGATCCCTTTTGGATTGTCAGGCTGTGACTTCATTCTGTGACAACTGCTTCTTCTCCTTTAATGTAACCCTGACTCACTGGAGGTTTTCTTCACTACTACTTTGGTCATCTTTTCTTTTCTTTTTTTTTTTAAACCTGAAAGAACCAATCCAGTCCCAAATCATCAACCTGCTTCTACAAATCAGTGACTATCAAATCCATCTCTCAATCCACTGTCTTCTTTCCAATTATTTCCAAATGCCTATGAACACTTCTACCTTAATCCTTTCAGGCTTGAAACATAAACTTTCAAAACTTAATTCTTTTTCATTCTGCTCATTATCCTCCCAATCAACCTTTACCTCACACTACATGAGATACAAAACGCAGCTTTTTTTCAACATTTCCTAATCTGCAGAATTTTTTCCCAACGGGCTACCAACAGGAAATTTAGAATCATGCCTAATTCTTCCCTTCTTCACCATCTGTCTCTAAAAAGGTCCGCCAATCTCATCAGTGCTTCTTGAAGTGTCTGCATAACTTCCGTGACCTCCTCCTCTTAATCCTCAGGGCTTTAATCAATTAGGCAATCAAGTGGCAAAGCTGAGTAGGCAATTGAATGTGTAACAGTCTACATTTCAGAAAGGATGTTTAGGATGAAGACATAAATTTGAAACTGGTCAGCAAGATGGTATTTAAAGCCATTACAAGAGAAGGATCAGCAAAGGAAAAAGTACAAAGGACATATGCTGTTTTCTAATCATATAACTAGACAGAAAGAACAGGAAGTCTCAGTGAATGCTGAGACATTTCAGTCCTCTCTTTTTAAAAGCGTGGGGGATCCATTCCTTCACCTTCATTTTTATTTACTGCTGAGAAAAGCATACCCGAGGGCCTTATGGATGCTAGGCACATGCTCTATCACTGAGTATCACATCACCTCTGGCCCAGGAATCTCTTTCAAATGGTTATTTTTGCATTGCTGTTAGTAAATTTTTTAAAAATTAGAAATGGAAAATTAAAAAAAAAAGCAACAACATATTTAAAAAAAATTTATACTGTGACAATTTCTGGCAAGAGTGAATGTGAACTGGTGAGGGGAAAGAAAATCCACCTCCTATCACTGTCTTTCACTTTTCATCCAGAAATATGCAAGTCCTTTCGCTTACCCTCCCCTTCTGCCCACACAGATGGATTTCACTCTTCCAGGTGCCTTACTGCCATTCCATTATGAAGGAGCTCCCAAACCAAATTATTTTCTAGTTTTCAATCTTTACTAAACAGAATCACAAGTCTTAAAGTTCCAGAGATTCTTACTGAATTGTTCAGTATTAAATAGTGATTAGGTTAAATGTACTAACTAGCTGGTCTCATGTCCATGTAAGTTTGTACTTTCTTTACATATACCTTAACGAAGTATCCTTTTTTACTCAAAACTATCCATTTCTGCCAATTCTGAAATCTACTAACCCCTTTTGCTTATATCTTTATTCTCTTTTCATTGGATCTTTTTGCTCAGTGGACAAAATACGTCTGAAGTTTCCCATACTCAAACACACCAACTTTCCTCAAAGGAAGATCAGGTCTTGTTCGGCAACCTCTCAGCTATCACAAGTAGGAACTAAGCTTTGAGAAAGCTTAAGAGTTCAACACAAAAATTACTAAGGGCTCAGAGAGAAAATGATAGGATAACAAAGGTTATTTGTTTTCCTCAAGAAAACCAGTGCCTACCCTCTACCTATCCCTGAGGCCTACAGAGCCAATCATCTTTAGGAAGACCTCTGGACTTACAGAAGATTTTATTTCTGTCTCTGAAATGGCACTTATAACTTCTATCTTACACTAGCAGTTATATGCATGTTTTTAAAACCTCATTTATAAATGAAGTCTCCAGATCTGCATTTTATTCAACTTTTATCCCCCTAAAGTACCTGGAATCATATCTTCAGCTAGATCTGCTTGTTACAAGAGCAGATGTGTAAAATGCTATTTTTAAAAGGCCTTCTATGGACATCTTGGATACTGTTACCACTCTGTAAGTAGGCCCTTCTTGAGCTACTATCAGCCTCACATACAGACAAGCTGGGTTCTGACAAGGAATTCCAGGTTTAACTTAACAACCAAAGGCTTAAGACCTAAATGCAGGCTGCCTGTACGGTTGTAAATGAAGACTCAAGATGCCAGAAAAAGAGTACGTAAGTGTACATAAGCATTAATCTGAGCTTGGATATGTATTTGTAGATGTGATTTCAGTCAGTGCTTTATATAATTGCTACAAGCACTGCTATCAAAATGCCCCCCCCCCGCCAAAAGCTAGAAAAGAAACTAAGGAAAGAAGGAAAGGTAAAGAAAGCAATCACAATACAAAAAAAGGAAATTGTAAAGAAACACGAGTGGCGTTTGTGTGTATGTATCGCTAATATGTACAGCATGTTGAAATCCATCATCTTGACAAGCTGACAGACAAAAGATTTGTATAAGGAAGCTAGTGTTGCTAAAGGTAAGTCACCATCAACAGTGTTAGAGGAGGTGGCTAGGCTATTAGCAGTGTGGATAAACAAAGGCAGGTGGCAGGTTGTAGCCTATCTGAGTCTATAATTTGTGGCAAAGCTAGAGCTATAAATGCATAACTTGTAAAGGATGATCCATCAATAAGTGATAATGGTAAAATATTTCATCCCAGTAAGGGCTGGTTTCACAATTTTAAAATGAGAACTGGGGTTCATAGCCTAACTAGGCACAATGAGACAGCCAGTGCTGATAAAAGGGCTGATGAAAATTATATACACCACTTTGAAAAGATGACACTGAGAAAAGGCTTTTGCTATTACCAAGTTTTCAACTGTGATGAAACTGTTTTTTTCTGGAAGAAATGCCTAGGAGAACATTACCAAGGAAGAGAACAAAATGCCAGGCCACAAATCTTTCAAGGACAGACAGGCTACCTTATTGCAAAATGCCCATGTGAGTGATCACCGCCGGATACAGCCTCTCTTGGGGTTAGGGATGTGGCTCAGTGGTAGAGCTCTTGCCTTGCATGCATAAGGGTTTGATCCCCAGCACCCCAAAAAAGAAACAAAAAGAATAGAAAAGAAAGAAACCAAGCAAGCAAGCAAGCAAGCCTCTCTTGGTTTATCACTCTACCTTTCAAGTGTTCAGAAAACATAAAATCATGAAGACTAGAGTAGGGGTCATGTGGAAATCTAAAGCAAAAACCTGTGTAACAATAGTACTTTTTCTTGAGTGGATTAGGGTGGCTTTCTTTTCCACTGCTAAGAAATACCTAGAAGACAAAGGTTTATCACTAGAGGTCCTCCTCATCATGGACAATGTTCTGTTCACCCACAAGATTTGGAAGAACTGGCTGAAGAACTCACACGGCTCTCAGTTGAGTTCTTCCCACTACTGAACTCCTCTACTGCATCTCATGAACCAACAGGTTATAGCTAACTTTAAGAAGCCATAACCAAGGAAATGTTCTGAAGTGTGTCCAGATGGTCTCGGATACAGATTTAACCCTTAAAGAGCTCTGGAAGGAACATTACAACAGCCTTTCCTATGTGAGTTTAACTGAGAGGTCCTGGCCAGTGTCTCTCTAAAGACACTGAACTCTGCCTTGAAGACAGTGTGACCTAAAATCATATGGAGAGAGACTGAAGGCTGTGATGAGGAGCCTGAGCCATCAACTGACCCTGTAGCTGATGACACTGTCACCAGAGCAGAGTCCACAGGCTTGCAGGTAGACAGCGGTGATGCTGAGGTGATGGTGGAGAACACCCAGAGGAACTGTCTGCATTGGATCCTCAGCAACTTCTGGCTGAGCAACAGACAGTGGCAGCTGAAGAGGCAGGGGAGGAGCAATCAGTGCAGCAAAGCTCTTCCTCTGAAATAAAGGAAATCCTGAAAAGTGGACAGAGCTCCAAACTTTTGTAGAGAAGATGCACCCAGACAGAGAAAAGGTCAATTGCTGCGTTCAGTTGCTTAATGACAATGTCATTAATCATACTACAGAACAGTGCTAAAGAAAACATGGAGGGCTGGGGATTTGGCTCAGGAATGCAGCACTTGCCTGGCAAGGGTGAGGCCCTGAGTTTGATTTGTAAGGGAGTGGTGGAGATGGACGATCTTAGACTACTTTTTAGTTCTGAAAAGGCTGAGACCTAGTGAGTCCGAAGCAGGTCCCACTAAGCTAGATTTTCCCAAGGGGAGAGAAAGGACACCACAAAGCAGATTCTTGGTGCTCTTATGCTTGCAAATAACTACCTTCCATTTCATCCTCACTTCCTGCAAGCCAAAGACAGCACCTGAATGGTGAGTACTGTATGACATTGTTGAATTGTTGTTTTTGGTAAACTAGGTGCATTTTATAATTCTGGTGAATACACTTGAAAAATTATTGGTGTTTTTGGCAAATTTCACATTATACCACCCTTTATTATGAAAAGGTTAGTTAAGGGGTGCTTTGGGAGGTTCAGAACACATTCATGGGTATTTCCACTATTTCTGATGAAAAAATAGTCATGACTTGCAACCAGCGTGAGTTTCAACCAGCCCCATGACGACTTGAGGTCGGAGGCCAAGAGCCCACTGCACTTCTCAGCAGAACTGGCCGAGTCCCAGGATGCCACCTTACTGCCTTCCTTTACTCCAGGGTCAAAGTCACTGTCCTTTTTAAGACACAGTGCTGTAAAAGCTGAGTATATAAATACTAAGTTAGTAGCTAAAAATTAAAAGCAATGCTCATTAAAAATGTAAATTCATGAAGCCCATACTGGAGATTGAATGTATCTCTGGTAGGGGCTAAGGGATCGATTTACTAAGACTTCCAGTTATTTTCTAGGCAAGGAGACCTTCTCCACAAATGACAGTGAAGTTATGTGCAAGGTATTCTATTGAAGTTCACTTTCTATGTTCTAAAAAGACTTTTGCCAACTTCAAGATTCTTAAAAATTGCAGATGGTGCTAGTTTTAAACACAAATCAAGTATCTTTCATTTAAAAGATGTAAAGAAATCAAAGATAAGTATCAGGACCAACTCCTAACTACTGAGGAAAAGTCTTGTACAACTAATATTCCAAAGAAAGACAGCGGGGAACAAAAACCTCATGAGTGAACAACCCATTTCACCAAGAACTAAAAATAATTCACTGAAGAACCAAGATTTAAAATTTATACCAACAATTGAAAAGCTTTCCAAATACAGACCATATAAAGATATTAAGTCTGATTTGCATATTAGAAGCTTATTTTATAACTGGAGAATTTTACTTTTCTTCATGTGAGTATCACAAATGAAGCAGCATGTAAAACATGGAAAAAAGAAATAATAAAGTCTGCCGTTTTAAAATAGAAAAGTACCCTGTCTGACGTGCTATGAAATTTTGTTGAGTTTTTTTTTTCATTTTGAATAAACTCAGCATGGCAGGTTAGAGGACATGACAGTGTTCACATCATCTGTATTATTTCATAACCCATGGCCTCAGTCTTTGGCTATAGAAACTTGGCCCCATTTCTACATCTTTAAAATGAGAAAAACAAAAACCAGTAAATCCACATCAGTGCTTTGAAAGGAAATCACCATGTGCAGTTCACACTTGGAACACTGACTTCCTCACTGCTTTAACCTCTGCATTTCCTCTACTTGCTGCTCTTTTGTATATCATCTTTATCCTCATATACAATCTTTTGCTCTTTCATAGTTTAATATTATGTGCATGCATTTTTATTTTAAAAATAAATTATGAAGAGCCTGTATGGTGTGCACTCTTTAGAAATGGAAAGTGCCTGAAAAGTATCTTTAATTCTTTTTCACTTCACTTAACATTCTTCAATGTTAATTCTGTCACCTGTAATCCATTTTTCATTTTCACTACTATTATAGAAAAATAAGGTCTTTACTATTTATCAAGACTCAGTGGAATAACTATCATCCATCTTTCTAGTCTACAATGACTGTATCAGGGATGAATAAGAAAAAGCTACAGAGTGAAACAATTTTTGAATTCAATATATCACTGTGTATATTATATATGAATATACAGATATATGCCAAATAATGATGTTTTAGTCAACAAAGGAACATAAATAGGGCAGCGGTCTCAAAATTATAATGCAGCTGAAAAATTCCTATTGCTTTGACATTGTAGCTGACACAATATCTCAGCTGTCTTAATGTCGTAGTGCAATGAATCATGTATTTTGTGATATTACTGCTGTAAACAAATATAGTGTTGCCAGTTGTAAAAAAAAAATATAGCGCAATTATGTATCTCATATAATACTTAGAAATAATAACTATCATTGTTTCCAGTCTATGTATTTCATTCATTTGTGTGTTCTTTTGAGACAAAGTCTCATTTTGTAGTTCAGGCTGGCCTTGAACTCATGGCAATCCTGCGTCATCCTCGAGTGTTAGGATTACAGGCCTGTGCCACCATGCCTGGCTCCAGTATTATACATTTACTGTGGACTTTTTAAAATCATTAAACTGTACTCCTTCTCTTTTTCACTGTGAATCAGCCTAAGGCAGGTCTTTCAAGAAATATTTACAAGTAACTCACTACAGGAGATGCTCCATGTGTGTTAGAGGTCCTGGAGACCTTCCAATGAGACAAGATGTAAAGGCCTGGGCAATGTATATGCTTTTGTCTTGGTTTGTAATAAAAAAAATTTTTAAGTTAAAAAAAGAAAAAAAGCTTACAGTATAAGGATATAAAAATATGTTTTTAATACAACTATATAGTATGTTGATGTCTTAAGCCAAGTGTTATAGTCAAACAGTTTAAAAAATTAAAAACGTTTATAACAGTAGGCCAAGGTTAATTTATTATTGTATAAAGAAAAATATTTTCCCCACAAATGTAGAGGAGCCCAAATGTATGGTTATAAAGTCTGCAGGAGTATATAGTAATGTTCTAGGCCTTCACATCTATGCTCCACTTACCAACTCAATCGAGCATCTTGTAGTCCTGCCTGTTGACACTCACCTTTAACACTGTATTTTTACTCTAATGTTGCTATGTTCAGGTATACAGATATTTACCATTCTATTACAATCACCTACGGTATTTAGCACAATAATGTCCTGTGCTGGTTTGTGGCTTAGGAGCAATAGGCTATAGTACAGTGTATGATGTTCCCACAATGCCAGAACCACCTAGTGACTCATTTCCTGGGGCGCTTCTCCATCATGAAGTGTAACTGTAGCCCAGTACTCTCTTTTAAAATTTCAGTGCTTTTTACTGTCTATGAAGACTAAAGTTCAAGCTCAACCTTAACCTGTAGTTACATGTGCCTACAACATATTTAACGAACTTACATTTCTGGTTTTATTTCTGATTTTTGCCTGACACAGTTAGCCTTCTTCCTATTTTTACATTTTGACTTTTTATTTTTACCATTCATCTAAATACTACCCATTTTTCAAGAACTCAAGTGCCACCTGGCCCTGGATTTCTGGGCAGAGGAAAGGCACTCCCCACCAAATGAAACACCACGCTTTTTCCAGCTCCTCACTCACGGCCTTATTACTTACGCTGCTAGGTTTTAATCCTTAAAAACATTTACTGGACTATATTAGAATCCTGTATGACACTGATTAAAAAAAACCTTTCACGTCCTCCTAGAAATATACCAGTACTTTATGCACCCTCTTTCCCCCACAATCAACACAGAAACCTCTGGAAGAACCAAGTGGATAATAGTGTGTTTTTCTTTTTTCATCAGTACATGTCAAATTTTTCCTTATACAAAATAACTGGCTCAGCTCCCAAGGCGATGTTTATTTGCATAGTGATAATCATTCCACCTACTTTGTATGAGCTATCATGAGAAACAAAAAGGCATATAGAGAATAAAATAAATATGTCCCTCTTTCCATAGGCAAGACTCACTCTGATAAATTTTAGATAAGAAAAAGATCCCTCTCAAAATATCTCCCCCTCACTTATCGCACTGTTCTGAAGCAGCTCTGGAAGTCCTTCCTCGTGCAAGTCTTTAGGAGGTTATGAAAACAAATACAGTGAATGCTGCTGCAGGGTGCACTCCAACAGGAATACGGCCTCCTAAAGAGGCATGTCCTCCTCCACCTCACTGGCAATATGTGACTCTTGGTTCTTCCCCAAAGTCAAAATGATGATGAAAAGTAAAAGTTTTGAAGTGTTTTAGGACACTGAGCCACCCTAAAGAGCACAACTAAAAATCCTTTTAAGAGGACTCCCAGAACAACCTCAGAAAGTGACAAGAACAATGGGGTGTTTGAAGTTTGCAGGGAGTGTATTTTCAGGAGGATTACTGGCAGCGTGTCCTTTACTGTAGTAATTACCTTAAAATTTAAATAGTTATCATTTTTTGGTCACACTTTGTATAATCTGACTCCTAGGATAAGAATAATCCATGAGGTATTCTTTTCTAATAAGACAATAAACTTAACTCTTGATAAGTAAAGGAATAGGGAAACTTGTAGCTCACAAACAAAATATAATTAATACAATCAAGCAATTAATGTCGACACAGAGCAAAATGCAAATAAATCCTTGAAAATAATGCTGGATATTATAATGTTTCATTAACACGAAGTTGAAAAAACACAAAGAAATTGTATATGGCTGCTGACACACACATACATATATAATTATATTAGAAAAGGGGCTTCAATTGTTATCTATAATGTTTACTTCCTAAACAAAATTTTAAAAAATAAGAGGATGAAAAAGTACACAGTAGACAAATAACCTAAAGTTAATATTCAAAACTAATGTCAAATCCCTGATACCAAAAACTACAGTAACAAAGTGAAAGACACTTAAATGAAAAAACAGTAACTTCTTAAGATGTCAGGTTAGAGCCCACATGCATCTTACAAGTTAATCTATAAATTTATGGAGAGAAAACCAGTCTGTTAGAACTATAAGAAAAATCCAATGATAATGGGAGATTTCCCCAAAACGAAAAAATTATGCAGATGATCATATGGGCATGTATAGAAACCTGAAGCCACCACATAAATAAGAAGGTACTCTGTAAGCACAAATTGAACATGTACAAATACTAAACTCAATTTATATCAAATACTGAAGAATCACTATGTATGGCCCAACTCTCTGATCTAGGTGAAATAAAGTTAGAAGTCAAGAATGAAAAGAAAAGGAGAAAAAAAAAAAAAAGAAATATGCTTAAAAACCCAAATACAAACTGGACATGGTGGGTCACCCCTATAATCCCAGCATTCTGGATGGCTGAGGCAGGAGAACCATAAGTTCAAATCCTGTCTGGGAAATTTGTGAGACCTTGACTCAAAATTTTAAAAAAAGAGAGGGCTGAGACATCGCTCAGCACAATGGCCCTGGGCTCAATTCCCAGTACTATGAACCAAACCAAACCAAATCATACCACAACACACCCAAAAACGGCCAGACAAGGTAGTTCAATGCCTGTCATTTTAACAGCTCAGGAAGCTGAGACAGGTTGAATTCAAGAGGTTGAACACAGGCTAGACAACATAATGAGCTCCCATTTCAAAAACAAACAAAATTTAAACAAAGTTCTAAATATCTCAAAGACCAAGAGACAAGCCATGGGAGAAAAACAGTGAAGACTGGCCAGCTGCTAAAATACAGTTAGAGTTCTCCCTGGATTCCTCAACTTTAAACTCTCCGAATTTCTTTCTTTGAGATAGTTAAAGTGGGTCTCTATTCCCTGTAATCAAATAGGCCCTTCCAAGTCTCTCTAAATCATTAAGGAACTTTGTAATAAACATATTACATACTGTTCAGATTTTAAAGTCAGTTGTATATTTACATTCTTTCACTGTATTACATTGTTTAAAAGGAACCAATTTTTTTTTCAAGATTTAAAACCAGGGGCCAGGGATATAGCTTAGCATCACAGTGCCAGCTTGGCAAGGTCATGAGTTCAATCTCTGGTACCAAAAAAAAAAAAAAGTTTACCATTAGGATTTAGTATATGCATACACATCAAAAAATGGATACTGAGGGCTGGGGATTTAGCTCAGTGACTTAAACGCCTGCCTTGCAAGCGCAAGGTTGTGAGTTCGATCCCCAGTACCAAAAAAAAGGTAGAGATTTAGCTGGGCAGGGAGGCAGAGACAGGAGGATCATTATGAGTTTGAAACAGCCTGGGCTACACAGTGAGCTCAAGGCCAGCCTGAAATGCATAGCGAGGCCCTGTCTCAAAAAAAAAAAATGGATACTGAGAACAATGAGTAGGGTCATCTCTCTGCATTGTTTAGTCCTTAATACAAAACACTTCAAAGAGGTATACATATTTGGTCAATAATGTCCTTTCTGAATTTTTTCTTGTTGTCTCTACCATTTGTTGATTAGCCCTGTATGACAGGCAGAAAAATGCTCTTCAAACGATGTTCCCACCCTAAATCCCAGGACTCACAAATATGCATGTTACTCTACAACATGAAAGAGAGTAAGCAGACAGATTAAGTTTAAACCTTGAGAGTCTGGTACATTCCTGCAGTCCTGGCTACTGTGGAGGCTGAGGCACTAGATTTCAAACTCCAGGCTGGCCTAGTAAATTTAACAAAATCCTGTTTCAAATTAAAACAGAAAGGCCTGGGGATACAGCTCAATGATAGAGCACTTGCCTATCATTCATGACTCCCAGGATTCAATCCTCAGTACTGAAGAGAAGGGGGAAAAATCCAGGTGAACCTAATTTAATCATGTAAACTTAAAAAAACAAAAACAAAAACAAAAAAAACCAAGTGCAGAATTTTCCTAGATTAGAGAGAGATGAGATGACGCAAGAAGAGTCAGAAACATAGTGCAGAAGAATATGGTTCCCTGTTGCTGTCTTTGCAGGTGAGAAAGGTCACTGACTAAAAGTGTAAGTGTGGGTCATAAGGCTGGGAAAAGCCCTCATGATAGCTGGCAAAACAAGGATCCAGGGAGTGCAGCTCTACAACTACATGGAAATAAATTCTTCCAATAAATTGAATGAACAAGGATTCTCCAGAAGAGAACCCAGCCTTGTGGAAACCTTAATTGTAGCTTATGAGTTAACTTCAGACTTCCAAACTATAAAATGCTTTATTTGTGTTGCTGGAGTTGCTAATTTTCTGGTAGTAACAGAAAACTACCTCTTTTCTCCATTTACATTTTTTTTAAAAGCTCAGAAATTTTTATACAGGTGCCCTCAAATTCTTTTGAAAACAAGGAGAAATACAGTGGTACCTCGGTTCACCAACCTTTCTTTCCATGATTCTGCTTGCAATAAAATTGCAAGCACACAGTAATTTGTGAACCAAGGTACCACTGTCCGTCACTCAATGCATGCAGCCTACATAGCAGAGCCTGCTTAGTACACATTCATCATCACCTAAAAATGGGAATATTTTAAAGAGATGACTGGGAGAAACTTAAAAGCTTCATCATAGCTATGGAAAGTCAAACTAAAAGGTAGGGAGAGAGTGGGCAAAGCAGTATGGAGAAGGCCATCCTATGGTCAAGGGATGACCCTTGGAGCAGACAGCCCTAGGTCTTCACTCTAGTTACTAATAACAATTGCTCCAAGAAAACTTAGCTTAGTTTCTTCACCGGTAAAATGGCAACCTCAATACATGTGTTGAAGATTAGGAGAAAACAAACTCAGGATTTGGAGTGGCTCAGTGACAAAGGTCTGACCTAGCAGCACGAGGCCTGGGTTCACAGTGCCAAGAAGGGTGGGGGGAAGTGGGGGATGTCGGTGGCAAGTCTGATGCTGTGTGGTAGCTGTTAAAAAAAAAGGAGGCTGGGGATTTAGCTCTGCAGTGTGAGTGCCTGCCTGGCATGCATAACGTTGTGAGTTCAA
Organism: Hydrochoerus hydrochaeris; assembly: GCA_004027455.1. NCBI lineage: Eukaryota > Metazoa > Chordata > Mammalia > Rodentia > Hydrochaeridae > Hydrochoerus > Hydrochoerus hydrochaeris. The sequence goes on from PVLA01009909.1 coordinate 15,776, forward strand.
TCCCCGGTACCCTCCCCAAAAAAGGTGAAGGAGTCCTCATGATTCTCTACTATTGAGAAACAGTGCCAAATAAAAAGAAGTGGAAAATTCCACATAAATCCAGTCTTGATATAACTTATGGATTAAATAAAATTTCAAAAAGCAGAAAAATTGATTAATTTTTAAAAATAGACAAAAAGGACCATCACAGACCAGTAGAGGAATACTACAGCAATACTACTACACACACTGTGTTTTAAAAACACAGATCTTGCCGGGCATGGCGGCTCACACCTGTAATCCCAGCACTTGGGGGGCTGAGGCAGGAGGATCACTGCGAGTTCAGACCGGCCTGGGCTACAAAGTGAGCTCAAGGCCAGCCTGAACTGCATAGCGAGACCCTGTCTCAAAAAGACAAAAAAAACAAAACAAACAAAAAAAACCCCACAGATCTCTAGCATTCATCCTAGAACTACTAAGACGACATCTCTAAAAGACCTAAGTGGTTTGAACTGAGAAGCAATGCTGCCTGCCTACCTGTGTAGGGCAGCACAAGGAATTGAGCATCTTTTTGCCGTTAAGTCTTCTACTTACAAGTGAAGAGGAACAGTTAAAATAGAGTATTTTAAAACTTGCAAATAAACAAGGCTGAGGAAATCAAATGGGAAAGTTTCATTTTGTTAAATTTCTAGAAAACTAGGAATTAAGAGCTGGGTATGGCAGTACCTGCCTGTAATCCCAGCATCTGGGAGGCTGAGGCAAGAGGATCACTGTGAGTCTGAGCTAGCCCAGGCTACCTAGTGAGTTCAAATCAGTCTAAACTACACTGTGAGACCCTGTCACAAAAAACCAAAAACCAGAAAACAACCAAAAAAGAAAACTAGAAATTAGGAAGGAAACACAGAGGTCACCATGTAGCAGTTATCTTTTGTAACAAAAGACTCCGGCTCAGGAAGGATGAGTAGTAGAGAGTAACAAAATTAAGCAAGCAGAGCTAGGCCAGAAGGAGAGGGTGAAACAGCGAAGCTGGCAACGTTAGGATCTGTTCACATAAAACAGCAAAATTCCTGGCTACTGTAAGAAGAGGAGGACTGGAGGGGCAGTGGGGAGAACACTGACAAGGGAGGGGCATCTTTTCAGACGAAGAGGAAGGTCACCAGGAGGAGTTAGGAAGGCGGAAAAGGAGGGAGCCACAGGGCCAGCGCCGCTCTAGCCCAACACAAAGCCTCAGGAGCAACACGGAGCAACACGGATTTCAGGGCGCGGAAACAGCAAATCAACTGCGTTAGGAATAAGATACTACACATGTCACGTGTGAGTCAGAAATTTAAGTACAAGAGAAGCATATCATTATGATGTTGAAAGTTACTGTTTGAACTCACTTGATAAATAAACTCCTCTAAAAACAGGCAAAGCTAAACACCTTATCTATACATAAATGATACACTACTTAGGCACAGGAAGGATTAACATAAAATTCAGGCCAGTGGAAACCTGGTCTCAAGGAAGGGGAATGTGAAGATGTACTCCTTTGGCATGAGTTTTTACTATTACTGTTTAATAAAACTATTAGCTATGCATATATTATATACTTTTATATCCATGATTTTTCTCATTATTAGAAAAACTAATGGAATTTTACTACCTCTGAACTTTCCAGTTTGTTTTTCCATTCTTTGAAATATTCTAACAAAACTGCTCACATAGTAAAATAAAATGATTAGTGTTTCTGGCCACAGGTTTTACAGGAAAAATCTCTGAAGTTTTTCTGTTTTTAAAGAAATATTGCAGGTGACTCACAAGAATCTAAAACCAAGTCCAAGACTCCCACTGGAAGAAGGCTCCCATCCGTGAAACCTCTGAAGTTCTACAGAATCTAATCTCATTCCTCCAGGATTTTGTCCTCTTTTTCTCTTTTTTCTACGTTCAACCTTTCAATCTCAAGTTTCTCTTATAAAATACATACATAAATGAATACACAGCAGCCAATCTGATCTTCAACCAAATTTGAACTTTTCTCCCTTCCCTTTCCCACACTATGGCTTTATTTCTAACTCCCTCCAACACACCCCTCACCCCTCTCCAAGCACCAATATTTATGTGACATTATTTAAAACTTAAAAAAAGAAAAAAGGGGGTGGAATCCCACAATATAAAATGTCCCATTTCACCAATATTAACTTTCCTAATACAAACATAAAATCTGACTCTTCCGGCCAGAAGTAACTGTTTAAAGTGTGTAGTGTTTGGGATTTTTTTCTATATATTTACATGGTATATATAAAACTCCACAGTTTAAGGAAATATTATACTTTATATTTCTGTAACTTGCTTTGAAAATCCCTTTTATTCACTTCTTAATCCAAAAGAGTAGCAAAGCACACATACCTTCCATCACTTTAATCAACAGTCCTTGACTTCTGCATGACAATGGTGACTACTCCTCTAGAACTTTCCTCTTTTGTGGATTCTGTGTGACAGTACAGTTTACATTTCTCTTCCTTTTTGTGTCTTTCTTCTAGACCTCTTTCCTGATAATACTCCCCATCTTCACACTCAAGCTTTTCTGTCAAAATCCACTGATGATCAATCACCACTAACTTCATTGCTGGAGGGCAACCTTGTCAGATGCCCATTTGTCAACCGTTATGGATGCGAACCAATCTTCAAAAGCATTTTCTTTTTTCTTTTTTTTGTTTTGTTTGTCTTTTAGAGACAGGGTCTTGCTACACAGTTCAGGCTGGCCTTCAACTTGCTTTACAGACCAGGCTGTCCTTGAACTTGCAGTAATCTTGCTGCCTCAGCCTCCTAAGTGCTGGGACTACAGGTATGCACCACCAAGCTCAGCTCAATTCGAAATTATTTTCATGGCTGGGGATTTAGGTCAGGGGTTCAAATGCTTGCCTGATAAGTGTGAGGTCATGAGTTCGATCCCCAATACCTCCCACCAAAAAAAGAAAGAAAAAATAGTAACTTTCATCAAATAAAAAAGACCACCACTACTTTGGAGGGGAGTGATATGTAATTTTACTATCTGAACCATATAATTATCAAGAGCCTGTGCCAAAGCAGGAGGACAGGGATAAAAGGGAATGAAAGTTTGAGAAGAGATTAGCATACTACAGTGGGAGTTTACTAGTAAACATTTTCATGTAAGAATTCTTACTTTCCCACAAAACCCTGTATCTGACAAGTTCAGATAACGAAATTCCATTTAATCTTATTACTTCCCACATCTTAACCCTGACCATTCTCCTGAGCTACAAACAAGTACTTGCCCTGAGCTGCAGACAGTCCTTTTGTCCATACTGCAAATCTGTGCTTATCACTTTAGTTTCAGCTCAGGCATTATCTCCTTAGTAAAGCCTTGCAGTACCTTCCCTAAAGGCAGACTTATTAAAAAAAGAAAATCAAAGCATGGCATAACTTTTACCTAAGACAAAATCAAAAGCTATCTTAGCAAAAATGGTTAAAAATCAAGTGGGAGTGGGGAGGAAGAGTAGAGGGAGAGAGACTGAAGGAAGAGAAGGGACCAGTATAATGCAATGGGGAGAACAGAGGTTTGCTACTATGGATGAACAGAAGCTGGACCAGTAACAGAGTTTTGACATAATCTTTTCTTTTTCCTTTGGTGAGGGTGAGGGCAAGAAGGTGACTTTGAAACAGAAGTAAGGATACAAGCCAGCTTGTGTCTTTGGCCTGCTGACAGGCAAGCAGAATTACTGAAGAGGTTAAACTGGTAGGCAGGTATCAGAATTTCAGGAGCAAAGGGCCGGGAATTTAGCTCAGTGGCTTACACATTTGCCTGGCAAGCACAAGATCGTGAGTTCAATTGCTGGTACAAAAAAAAAAAAAGGAATTTTAGGATCAAGAATTATAGGTTTGCTAACATTTTTTTCCCTCAGTAACTACTTGTTTATAATATTAGGGTGGGCTTGCTAAAATCCCTTTTCCATGTGATCAATTCAGCAGCACATATACTAAAACCTACTTTCCACTTTCATACCTAGATTTAAATCACACATTTTCCTAAGTCATTTTTCAGAAACAGGATACTACTAATGAAAATAAAAGCTCTATTTTAACTACATTTAGTCTTACACTAAGACAGTGGAACAGTATCATCATGACAATAGTGTTTTAAACCATTTCTATGAGACAGGGATATGTGAAAACAAAAAAAATGTGTATAGTTCCTTTTTCCAATCAAAGCATTTTCACATGTGTCCTCATTTTAGAACACACCACTGAGCGAAGGTAAACCTAACAGTATCTGTCTTAAAGGCTGGGAAAAGTGAAAGATGGGAAAATGAAAGCTTTCGTTTTAAAATGTACACTTTCCATACTATGATTAAAAAAAAAAATCTAGATGGATCTCAAACTGCCAATCTTTTGGGAAGGGGGTTATATTACAATTAAATGTATACTCTTAATTAAGGAAATATGGTTATGGACAAAATCCATAAACAAGACAGTAACAGAATTAAGTGAAACAAATTCTATAAATACATAACAAGAATACAGGGACCTGATGGCTCCTTATTCATTAATATGTAGGGCTTACCTTTTCCTAGGCTTTTCCTGAAACAAAACCATATAAAACACCTGTTCTGCTCTCAAAAAAAGTAACATACACCTATAATTTCAGCATTCTGGGAGGCTGAGGCAGTAGGTCTGTAAGTTCAAGACCAGCCTGGGCAACTTAGTGTGGCCATGTCCCAAAATAAAACAAAAACAAACAAAAGTAAAAGCTGTGGATGTAGCTCAGTGAGAAGCTGGGTTCAACTTCCCCAAATAAATCTTAAAGGAAACAAAGCACGTGACTACTATGCAAAGTGAGAAACAAGTCGGGAAAGCAGCAGTCACCTCCAGAGAGTGTGCCTGGGGACTCCTGGCATACTGCACAGGAAGAACTCAGCACCTGCTGACTGTGCAGGCCTTGGGAAGACCTAGGTAAGGTTTTAAAGGACTGACAGAATTACACAGCCAGAGACTGGCAAAAGGCACTACAAGCAGACACAGCAGCACAGCCCAGGGAAAACCCTAAAAATCAGCCAAAGGGGCTCTGAGGCAGAAGCAAGATGGGGAATAGCAGCAAAGAAAGCTAGAAAAGTAGATAGGGACTCAGCTAGGAGGGAGACTAAGGCAGGAGGACTGCACGTTTCATCCGAAGCAATCTAGTGATCCCTCCCCCAACTCCTCCCCCAAAGTCTGCAGATGTAGCTCATACAAAGCCCCTAGAATCAATTCCTAGCACCATCAGGAAAAAAATAAAGTTGACGGAAATTCATTAAAGCTCAAACTAAAAACAAGAGACAAAACTGGGCGTGGTGGCACATGCCTGCACTCAGGAGGGTGAGGCAGGAGGAACTGTGAATTCAAGGCCAGCCTGGACTAACAAAAGTAAGCTCAAACCAGGCCTTAACTGTACCCAAAAAAGACCCCCCCCAAAACAAAACAAAAAAACAAAAACATGAACAAGCAGAGAAGATGCCTCAACATCCATGTTTCAGGAAGATTGAACTGAAAGCAATACAGACCTACCAGCTAAACTGGAGCTGGGAGAAAGTGTTTGCTACTCTACACTGTATATTGTTAGTGTCACCATTTCAGTACCTGAACTAGATTGTAAAATAGCAACGCTAAGAAAGGAGGCTTCCCTTGGAACTGCATAGGGCCTATTTTCAGAAAAGGGCAAATTACATGAGAATGGAATCCCGACTTGTTAATAATTGTAGCCCCACTACTCTGCACAATACATTCTTTACCTGTAACAAGATCCTCAATTAAAAAGCTAAAAGGCAATCTGCAAAGTGGCCACTCTTCTGTTTCTCAAGTCCACTAGTATTAATAGTTACTGTAACATCTATGATCATAATTTTTATAGCCTAAATGGTTTTAGAATTCTTCCCTTCTTCCCACTGTACCTCATTTTTTTAAGTTTATAAATTAGCTGCTAAACATGAGCAAAACACCGCTTTACTCAGGATTTTACCAAGAAAACTATCGTCTGCGTTCATACATACCCCCCCAAAAAAACCATGCTGACGGTATAAATACTGATTGTAGCAGAAAGTTTTTCTTTTTAGGCTGCAACCAACATGCTTCCACAGTTACTTACAGAATCTGCTACATCATTACTGCAACCACAAGATGCTGCTTACATTTCCAAAGTTGTGCAAGGGGTCAAAAGTCGCGCAAGAGTCACCACTGCAATCACTCTGGTACATGCACAGTTTACCACCTGAACAAGCCTTTAGTTTATTTATTAGGTTCAAAGTAATGCCCAAATCGCAGGTATTAACAAATATTTTACAAGTTTGCTTCCTTGCCTGTAGTATACACTAGGCTATGATAGTGAGAATTGAGGACATCTGAGAATCAATACTTGTGACCCAGGACTGAACTGAAAAATTCAGGGTCCCCAGCATACACATAGAAACACACACACAACCCCGAAAGCACTAAACGGCCCTATACTACTATCCAATCAGTAACATCAGCGTACATATATCGAGTCCTCTTTCCCGCTTTAATAGCCGCAAAAAGATTAGCCTGCCGTCAAAACACACGATGCGACTTAACCTGAATTGGGAGTGTAACAAATAATTTTTAAAGGGTGTTTTCTCTCCTCCGCTGCCTGTCCCGCACTCGGGAGCGGCCGGCTCAGCCGTGGCGGAGGTGTGCAGCGGGCGAAGGTGGGCCGTGCCAGGAACTCAAGCGCCCGGGCCTGCCTTTCCTTCCCCGAGGCCGCAGAAAGACCAGAGACAGTGCAATCTCCAGGGCCCGGCCCTGACGTCTCGGGGATAAGTAACTCCTGTGCTCAACGCTGCTCCGACTTGGCGTCGCCATCCTGCAAGGCTGGCGGGGCGGGAGCCGTGGAGCGGGCCCGGCCAGGCCGCGGCCGCTCGCGGTGCCCACGTCACCAGCTCCAGCACTGCGGAAATGGAGCCGCGCGGCCCGGAGGGAGGCGCCGGGGGGAGAAGCGCGTCCGCGCCGCCGCCGGGCGCCGTTCGCGCCTCAGGCCCGGCCCAAGGCCAGCCACCCCTCCGCCGCGCCGGGGCCCTTACCTGTGTCGCCGATGATAATGTACTTAAAAAGATAGGCGTACGCCATGGCCACGGCCGCTTGGTGCCAGGCACACGGCTCCTCCTCCTCCTCCGCGCCCCGCACCCAGCACCGCTCGGCCTCGAAACGCAGGCCCGCCGCCGCCGTGGCCCTCGCCGCTGGGAATGAGGGGCGGAGGAGAAGCCGGACAAACTGACACCCCGAAGCCGCTGGAGACAGCGCCCAACCGAGCCCAGCCGAACAATAACAGCCGCAGCGGCGCCTCCGCCCCGCCTCCGCGCCGACCCGGAAGTGCTACCCGAGCGGCCTGCGCCACCGGAAGGAAGGGGAGGAGCCCGGCGCGCCGGCCCTGCCCCTCCGGCCGGAAGTCGCGCCGCCGGCCTCTTCCCGGCGCCTGTCCCGCCGGCACCGGGTCCGCCCCGAATTGCGGAGGGCAACGCACTGGTGGTTCCGGTGCTCTCGAGCCGGGGACCCTGGTGGTCCAGAGGAGCTGGGGGAGGGAAAGAGGGTGGATGTCGCGGGGCGCGGGATGGGAAGGCGGAGCTGGGCGCTGGACGGCCCGGCCCGGGGGTGCTGGGGAGCCATGGGAAATGTGAGAGCCGCGCGGTGAGGCGCGATGACGGGCTGCGGGGCAAGCGCTTTTATAGATTGGAAATAAATCAGGGACTGAACTAAATCAGGGTCCCGTGTCATGGTCAGCGGAGTACTACGCTGCTCTTAAACCAAACCCGACTTGTGCAGAAACAAGACAACTGTGTATAACTATATACTTCCATGTTATATGATTGAGTAATTACATATAACCATAAATGAAACATACTTTGGTGTCTTTATATAATTATTTTTTGAGTGGTGCTGGGCATGGAACCGAGGGCCTTTTGCTTGGTAAGCAACCGTCTAGTGCTGAGGTCTGCCAAATCTTTTTTACCTCATGAAAAAAAAAGGATAAACTTAAGTACCCATATGTGTATAATGGATGAGATGGGATGATGTGTATCCATTGAATTTTTCGAGTGTTGTTTGAAATTTTTTTACAATGCTTACGAGTTATCTTCTAAATTAGTGTTAAAAAGCAAAATTTTTTATTCATCCAGCTAAAATGATTGAAAGTGTACTGTTTCATGCATTACTAGAATAGCTAGGGGCACAGGCATATGGTAAAGAAGCAAATGTTTTAGGGCCAAGGGATTACTCCGCAGTAGAGCATGCTTGCCTATTTCCAGGCTCAGGAATCCATCTCTAGGACCAGGAAGAAACAAAACAACACATATACACAGGCTGTGGAAGATGTAGAGAACAGAGTTGGTTTAAGTGACAGGCAAGGTTATCTAGAGAAAATGGTTTCTAAACCAGACATATGAATGCTTAGTAAAAGTTTGTCAAAAAGGACAAAGGTTTGGGAAAGCAGCTATAAATTTGAAGCATGAAGATCAGGATATGCAAAGTTCATGAGTCTTTCAGGATATTTAAAGGTGTATAAGGAGACTAATTTACTAACCATATCCTCTACTGTTTGGCAGCAGAAAGAATCATCCCTGGGAGAAGTGACAGATTTAGTGGCCCTTGTTCCTGTTGCTCAGTATTTTCTACTCCCTTTTGGGATCTCTCATTGTGTAATTACTACTGACACCGTTGCACTAGGCTGACTGAATGGTTGCTATATGGTTTGGATAGCTTTGCCTGTGTGAAATCAAGATTTTTCAGAACTATTTGACAGTACTTTTATTGAAGTTCTAGGGATAGGACACAACAATTTGACAGGAAAAGTGGCCTGAAATTGTATACCTGGTGTCACTCCTCTAACCTGGAGGACTGGAGATCTGTGCCCCAGGCCTCCAGCTCTAGAAGCTATTTTGTCCTTGTGTAAGTGGCTTCACTCAAATCTTTCCTGGGTGGTGAATGGGATAGTCAAATTCCTATTTTGAGGACTGGCCTTTACCATCACAGCCTGATCTGGCTGGCTGGAATAGGATGTTACACAGAAGTCTAGCATCCTTGCCAGGCATGGTGGCACACACCTGTAATCACAGCACTTGAGAGGCTGAGGCAGGCTTGCTGAGAGTTCCAGGCCAGCCTGGGCTACATAGACCCTGATGTCACGTTAATATGTGTATAGAAATTTACCTGGCAGACAGTGGGAGATCTTGAAAGAAAGTTAGAATTGGGTTTATTACAAAAATCATACAAAAAGTTGTACAAAATCATACAAAAATTTAGGGAACAACTCCTGTTGGCTCTATTAATAGAGATAAGAGTATTAGAATATTGGAGACTGAGGAATTCACTACCCTCTACTCACTTCCGTTTGGGAACTACCCTAGGGCTATCCCTCCCTAATCTCAGCTCTCTACCTGTTTCAGTTTGGGTTCTACCTTAGAAGCAATCTATATTACCCTAGGCCCATTTTTATCTGTGTTTAAATCTGAAAGCCCTCCCAGCACTATTTCTCTATTCATGACCTACAATAAATGTAGCTACTTTTTCCTCACCATCTAAGTGCACACTTTGCAATTCTTTGCTTGCCTTACACAAGAATTTGGAATCTGTCATATGTTATACTACCACTGATTGGATGGTTGTGATAAATCATTTGGCCTTTCAGTGCTTCACTGTACTCATTTGTCAAATATAAGAGTTGATTAGTTAGAAAGGCTATTGCAAGTCTGAAGTTCTTTTGCATTTACACCTATCCAGTCTTCAGATATAAAGCAACCTGTATAGAAGGTAGTGAACCTTCCACTATGAAAATGTGACAGACATGGGTAATCATAGGTGTTGTTCTTGCCCACTATAGGAATTGTAATGGTCAGTTGCTGAAATATGAACTAATGAATGAAAGAATTTTGTCATAAACAATCTCAACTTTATACCTGAAGGAATGAATATACCATAAAACAGCAATAATGAATTGTCTTAGCCAAATTGTTACAGGCAGCTGAGCCAGTTAGAAATATTATAGGGCTAGGCCCTCGAGGAAACCAGCACAGAGGACCAGATATCTGATGACCTTGGAGGGGACACACACCTTGCTGTGGGCCAGATCTCAGGAAGAAGACAAAACAAATGCAACCACACCCTTAAGTATAATCCTTAGGGATTAAGCCTGGATCACCTTGAAGTCTGGAGTCACCATTCCAATCCCTAGGGAAGAGTCACTGCTCTCTTAATGTCCGCTTTCTACACGGCTTGTTTCCTCATTTGTTCCCAATTTAATCAATTTTACCTGGGTGATTAATCTTATTGGTTGACCACAGTTCTGTCCCACTTTATGCCCACTTTGCAAATTCCCATTTTTCCCCACCTTTGAGCCACCTAATCTCATGATTTTACTCTATAAAAGTGCCTAGAAAAGACAGAGTCCTTGGTAACCTGCTCAGGACCCCTTCTGTCTCTCCTCAGGTAGAAGCTTTCTCTCAATAAATATATTCTACTCTTCACCTCCGTTGTTCCTGAAATTCATTCTTCAATTTTAGAAAATACCAACTCAAGGACATAGTAGGTCAGGAGTTTCAGTCCCCTATATCAATATGAACTTTAGTTGGGTGTCTCCCATAAGGCTTTGGAGATTATTGGGGTCTTTGATTAATGAATAAGAACTGGTTAATGTTACTAGGCAGCTGCTTTCTTATTCATCAGTTGAAGTCTTGTTCAGTCTCTCCTCACACCCAAAGGATTTTGTTTAACCAGTTTTAACATCATTTTGACCAGCTGGCACCCCAGGTGGAAGTATGCTTTTTACATTTTCAAACCAAGTAAACCTTGATTAAATGATCTGAAAATGCAAAAGAAAAAGGAAAAGAGAAAAAATTATTGAGCTCAAATAAAAAGGAACAGCTGTTTGTGGATATGACATACAAAGAAACATATAGACAATCTGTACAGATTGGACATAGGAACATATACAGTTTAACAGACATATATAGTGCACTCAAATATATTTGACCAATTTGAATTATAATAAATAGGCTAGTGAGAACCTTTTTGTAGGTCAGTTAACAGAGATCTCTTGAAATAAGAATAGCAGGCCCAGAGTCATTTTCAGCAGTGTTTGTCTTATGTTTACGATTGGCTGCTTCTCAAGCTGTTTGCCATAGCTAAGCCCGCTCTTGTGAGCTGAGGATGATGTTCAGAATCATATAAATGTCCTTGAAATGTAAATTGTAACAATTAGTTGTAAATTCAAACTCTCTAATATAATTTCATGGGTCAGAAGAAAAGGAACCTAATTTATGGTTAATTTGAGCTAGGTCGGCGAGGGAGAAAGGAACATGACCATGAACTAGTCCCTCGGGACTAGCCTGTTCCTAAAGGGGGAATAGGGATTGAGACTGAGAATGCTGTGGAATGAGAGGTGTAGATGGCCACTGAGAAACCAACTACCAAGAAGGTGTTTGTGGGCAATTACAGGGTGACTGACCATAAAATAGCCACTCATCACCATGTGACAGGGAAGCACAAGATGGTGACTCTTCATCATGTGACCTGCAACAAGATGGATGCTGCTGATCCCATGATGAGGGACTGCAAGATGGCCATTTACTCTGTGACCTGTCACAAAATTGCATGGACTGTCACATGGGGGAGGGCCATAAGATGGCAGCTGTCCTTCATGTCAGCTGCAGCAAGATGGCTGCTGAGGACCATGTGGCAAGATGGCAGTTGAACACCATGCGGTCTGCTAGGTGGCTGAATCATGCAAGACCAAGTGTGGTGAACCAGTGGGGAGAATGGCATGCAGGAGCAGAGAGGAAAGAAGAGGGGCCATCTGACAGGATAAATGGCTCAGGTTGAGGGGGTTGAGGAGTCTGAGATTGGGGAGAGGAAATGAAGAATTAGAGACTGCTGGGAGTGAGGAAAGGGGAGACTGAATGAGAGAAGAACACATCCTCAAAGTGAGAAATGCCTGAACATGAGGGATTTCTACCAACTTGCCACTGCTGTGATGAAAGTTATATAAATCTTGAAGGACAGATGGTCAAACATTTTCCCCTTAGGTTATGGGCTCTTATTAAACTGGTAGGTTAGCGAAGCTACCTGGCAGTAAAAGATCAGTTTTTGAGTTTTTTTGGAGTTTGTTGTTGTTGTTGTTTGGTTTTTATGGCCTTCTTGAAGCCAAGAGCACCAAGGTCATGAACCAGGCATCCCAGAGGTATTTTTTTGGGGGGGATGGCAAATAGTAGTATCAACATGCCCCACAGCCTTTTAGGTTGGCATCTCGTTCAGTAGCTTAGCTTCTCCTTTACCCGCTCCCTCCCCACATCTCCAAACAGCGTCACAGTGCGTGGCCAAGCCACCCCTCCTCTGCTTCTTCCCTTGTTGATTCCATAGTCTGGGACACCTCCAACCTCACCTGTGCTACTTGTGCTATCCCTGTTTCAATTTGTCTCAGGGATCCTTCAGTCTTTCCTTGTGTTCCCCAATATCCTACAGCTCCCAAACGCTATGGGGACTGAAACCTATAATCAAGCATCTTTTAGACAATGGTTTCCTCAAACCTACCCATTCATCCTACAATATTCCCACTCTCCCGGTACTCAAGCCTAACTGGTCCTATTGTCTTTTCCTATGGCTCTTCACCCAGTGGTGCCAAAACTGTGCTTGCTCATCTGCCTCCCTCCACCACTCACTTCACAGTCCTAGACCTTAAAGATTTTTTTTTTACCATCCCCCTGTATGCTGATTGCCAGGATTTCTTTGTGTTTATGTGGACTGACCCAGATACTCTCAGGTCTCAACAACTTAACTGGACAGTGCTCCTCCAAGGGTTCAGGCATAGTCCTCATTTCTTTAGCCAAGTTCTTGCTGCTGATCATACAGCTCTTGACCTCAAACCCAGCACTCTCCACCGATACACTGATGACTTTCTCCTGTATTCTCCATCCCATACTTCAGCCATGAAAGATACAGCCAGTCTCCATTTTCTCTCCAATTGCAGATACAGGATTTCCCCTGCTAAAACCCACATAGCTTCCCCAAAGGTCAAATATCTTGGTCTCTCACTCCTACCCCTTATTCACTCACCATGGATCACAAGGTGATTCTTTGGGAACTCAAGGTGCCTACAACCAAACAATAGGTTCTATCTTTTTTGGATTTAGCTAACTTCTTTGAACTCTAGATTCCTAACTTTACAGCTCTAGCCCAACTCCTCTACAAAGCTTCCAAAAGCTCCTTATCAGAACCCCTAACCTTATCCAAGCTCAGAGCACTTCCCAGGGCTTCTATTTTTAAGCTCTTTTAAACTCATGAATGACCGACCATTCCTACTCCACAATCTTCCTACCTCCCAAGTCTCCCTCCTCTTGCCTACTACATTCCAGTTCTCTCCTTCCTCTGACGCTTGTTATGATAACATGGCAATCTCTGTCTTCCCCAACTCTCTGATGGGACCAAACCAGATCCTCCTATGTCCCCAGGAGACCTAATTTATCTTAACCCTTTTAAATCCAACAGGACTACAAACAAATTGGAGTGGCCCCTACCTGGTCTTCCTTGCAACTGCAATGGCGGTCAAGGTTGCTGGACTCCATCCTGGTACCATGTCACTCAAGCTAAGTGGTGTCCTCCTACTCTGACTCCCCTGACTCTACACATCCTGAGTGGTCATCACATCTATCTCTCACCTGGCTCCATCGCACTAAGGGCCCACAGCCACAACTTAGAGACTAAGTCATATTTTGTTACCCTATTTGGTTCCTGATCCTTTACATTCTATTAGTTATTTTTTTGCTGTAAGACTCTGGGCCATCTTTCCTAAAGACTCCCACATTATATGTAAGATTGTTTTCAAACTGTTCAACCTCACAACTATATTAGTTCTCTCCACCCTCGTCTGTTTAGTTAGACTTGGGTTTGGGCTCTCATCTCACAGCTGATGCAGCCACAGCCCTCCCCACCCCTCATCTATAATCCCCAAACATGATTCAACTGTCAACCTTACATTTCTCATGCTCCCCGTTTTCTCCAGTTCACCCCCTAGGGGGAAAAAAACCACATCCTACCTACATCTTTGCTTTTACCCTTTCCGATGGGGGAATAATTGCCTCCTGTAACTTAACCCCTTCCAACTCCATGCTTAGTTTCCAGATTCTTCCTCATCCTAGCCCTAATGGAGTGACACATTCAGATCATGGGCACCTTTCCTTGTACTTCTCCTGGGTCCTTTAAATGTGATAGTGTCCTACCTCCTCATAGCACCTTGTCTTTTTATTTCTCCAATCTAAGATGCAAATGTTGTCCTGGTACTAGCCCTACATGGCCATCAACCATTACCGCTTAGTTAGAGTGACGTGGAGCTATTAACCCCCTAAACACCAACACATTAGCCCCATCCAGCAAGAAGTAGCTTCTTTCCTAACAATAGAAAGATGGGAATGAAAGAATTTTGCCCCAGTATAAATTACTGTACAATTATGGCAGCGGCCTAACATGCAACAAGGCTAAAGCAGGAGCGCGTACCACTTCCCCTTTCTTCAGCCCTAATTGCAACTCCCTTTCCTGTTTGCATGCAAAGAAAATTCCAATCAGCTCCTCACACATCATCAGTGTCCCACCCATGCACCACTTCAATCAGAGGTTATATAACCCTCTGCCTTTCTGTACTGGGTTGAAGGAGACAGCCCAACCACCATGGGTTGTGTACTCCTTCCCACGTCCTCAATAAACCTGTTCTTTTCTCTCTCTCTCTTTTTTTTTATTTTTCACTTCTCCATTGCACCAGAAAACTCTAACATAATCATTGTATGAGTTTGGATTTTAAAATCAACACCATTCCCACCCTTTTTGTGTCTGTCTCTTTTTTTCTTTTTCTGTAATTTGCAATACTAGATTTTCTCTGAACCTATAAACTCTCTTAAATCTACTTGAAAACAATGCAGGAAGTAAATAAAAGCAACAAACACCATTTAAAACATTTAGCTCATAAAATCTAAATGCAATTTTCAAGAAAAATTCTGCAGACAAAGTGACAGAAATAAACTACTCTCTTCTTAAGGAGTAATATACTTCCTGGGATTTTTCCATTCAATTTTATTTTCAGCTATTTTCACTCTCTTGGGGATGAAATTCCAAAAACTTCATCTCTCAGTCTTGCATCATATATAGTTTAAAGGTTATAACTAAAATTTAAGTTGTTAAGCCTACATTTTCCAATGTCTTCTTATTCAAATTCTGAATGATATTTGAAAGTGCTAATGTTACAAGTATGTGAGTTATTTAGAAATATTATAGGCAGTTAGACAGGGCTGGGCCTTCAAAGGAGCCAGAGCCGAAGATCAGATACCTTGCAATATTGGAGGATTCAGACACCTCTGCCTCAGCCCAGATCTTAAAACAAATGGCAAAACAAACCAACCACACCTAAGTGTAAACATCAGGCATTGATGTGCTAAATAGATATGGGTCACCTTGAGGTGGCCAGGAGTTACCATCCCAACCCCGTACAGAAAGAGCTACTGCTCTCTAAGCATGCTCACTCACTACTTTACTCACTTCCCCATTCGTCCCTGATTTGGTCAATTTTACCTGAACAATCTTAATCTCATTGGTTGACTGTAGTTCTATCACACCTCATTCCTGTCTGCCTTACGAGTTCCCATGTTTCCCTTATTTTGAACCCATCTCACCTCATGGCTTTGCTCTATAAAAGTCCGTAGAAAGACAGAATCTTTGGCAACTGGCTTGGGATCACTTCTGTCTCTCTCTCAGACAGAAACTTTCTTTCTCTCACTAAATATATTCTGCTCTTAACCACCATTGTTCATAAAATTCAGTCTTCCATTTTTGAGAACAGGGACTCAAACCAGACATCTAGTAGGTTGGGAGTTTTATTCTCCCATATCACCACTACATTAGGATTTTGCATTAGCTTCTCCCCACTGAACTTTCATGTTTTCAGTTTTTCTCATTTTGATTATTCTTAGATTGTGGTTAGATGCAGGTAAGATGGTTTGGAAAACTGTAAGCCTTTGTTTCTACCCTGGCTTCCATGGTTTTTTAGCTGTTCCTCCTCAAATAGTATTAAAAATGATATATGTTATTTCTGTATGTGCAATTTGGGGGAGAAGTTTTACTTTTATTTATTTATTTTAGTACTGGGGATCAAACTCACAGATGCACTTACAAGGCAGGTGCTTATGCTGCTGAGCTAAATCCCCAGCCCAGGGGGAGAAATTTTAGCAGAGGGTCAGGTCCCAGGAATAATTGAGAAACATTTTGAAATGTCTTTCTTCAGCCTTTTCTAAATCACTTGATAGGACTAACTTTCCAGCAGATATTTAGTAAGCTCAGTACCACTTTTGGAAGAAATAAGTTCAAATCCTGATTTTTTTTTTGTTTTTGTTTTAAGAGACAGGGTCTTGCTATGCAGTTCAGGCTGGCCTTGAGCTCACTTTATAACCCAGGCTGGTCTCGAACTTGCAATGATCCTCCTGCCCCAGCCTCCCGAGTGCTGGGATTATAGGCATGAGCCACCACGCCCAGCCTCAAATCCTGATTTTACCACTTTATTATTTAAGTGATGTTGGCTAAGTTACTAAATTGTCTGCTTCAGTTTCTCCTGATATTACATATGTAAATTGTTTAGCTTATGTCAAACATGCAGCAGAAAAATTAAGAAATTGAAGTGTTTTCTCTCCATTTGTCCTTTGCCTGTCTTCTGCTCTAGCCCATCATAAGAACTGCAGGATTTAAATGAGCCCAGAAGGATTCTGCCTTAAAATAAGAGACTCACTGAACTAAATCATGAGCAGTTTTGCCTCAATGAAAGCTACAGGAGAAGTGCTATATTATTTTAGAGGATAAAATTTTGTTCTGGGAAATGAGGGTGGATTTAAAGAGGGAGAACCATTCAGATTGAGCCTGCAATGTTATTATCTTTTATTCATATTTCTTTACGTATTCTATCAACCACCCTCTTCACTATACTTAAAAGATTTCCTTATCCACCCGATCTGCCATTATAATTAGGTATCATTCTTAGCATTTCTTCCTTAATTAATTAATTAATTAATTTTTTTGTAGATTGGCATAACTGACACCATCTGTGCCCTGTATTTGACCTAGAAGAGTGAAAAATTACTCCGGGTCCAAGTCCCATGAGAAAAGCAGTCAAGCTGCACCCACAAGAAGGAGGTTAGCCTGCTCAACAAAGAAGTAGGATGCCAAAACCAAAGTTAATATAAGATTCTAGCTGAATTGTTCCCAACAGGATTTCTTGCTTTGTGGTTTTCTGCTTTAAAAACTCTGTAACCTTCCAGTTTGGGGCCACTCAGTGTGACTCTGAAACAGAGGTCTATGCAGATGGTCACTGAGCTCAGCTAATAAAATCCCAAAATTTGTCAATTTGGCAACTTTGACTCCTATATTGATTACAAACCCACCTCAATTTATTTATTTATTGGAGTATTTGAGGCAGGACCTCATGTAGTTCATGCTAGCCTTGAACATAGCCCAGACCTGCTTCTTGGCTCTAGGAAATCCTCCTGCCTCAGCCACCTGACTGCTGGGATTACAGGTGTGCACCACTATGCCCAGCAGTGTTCATTGTTTTATTTTTATTTTTATGACCTATTTCTGAATCCTGGTCTTCTCCATTGCACTCATCCTTCAAAAAGTTCCTTGAAAAGTCAGAAATTGATGCTAGAAACTTTACATCTGTAATCAGTGTCTGTGTGTAGGCAGACCAAACTTTCCTTTAGTGGGCTATTACTTTTGCTAGTGAACTGCTTGTGAGTAATAAAGGGTACCAACATAAACTCATGAACTAGAGGACCAACTGATAATTTAATAACAATAAGCTAATTTTGTAAAAATAGGGCTTTAAAGTAGAAAAGTATAAAATATTTTGAATTAGTAATTATAAAACCTTTATAAAATAACTATAAAAATTTAAGTGAATTAAAAACTAGAATAATAATTTTTTTAAGTTCTTGGTATTGCCTAGTGCTTTCAACAGAGAAGTGTTTGGGAGAAAGGTCCAACATTAAATTCCTGGAGGTCTTCATGTACAATCTCTTTCTTACCTTTAATCCTCTTAAAGCTTTACATCATATGTCCAAGATAGCAACTCTAGTTGCTTACATAATAGAATTATTAGTTATTGATGTGAGAACCCTTTGAAAAGTACTCTTTTTCTTTTTGAGACAAGGTCTCTGTGTAGTTCAGGCTGACCATGAACTCTCTTTGTAGCCTATCTTGATCTTCCTGGCTCAGCCTGCCAAGTTGAAAAACACATTATTAGGAGAAAATGTATATATTATACTGCAGATGTATGATTATCTACAAATGTATCTAAGGGTAATAAAAGATTTACTTCTGTAGAACCATGTAACATTAATAATATTGTCTGAGTTTTAAAGTTTTTACTTTTTTGTTGGGACAGGGTCTCACTATGTAGTTCTGGCTGGCCTTGAGCTCACTGTGTAGTACAGACTGACCTGGAACTCATAGCATTCCTCCTACTCAATTTCTCAATAGAGATTATAGGTGTGTACCACCACATCCACCATATCTACATTTTTTTTGTCAACAGAGACTATAATTTATAAGTATTTAAATCCCCATTCTCTATCTTTACATACTGATGTTGCATTGTTTTTTTAGGTGCTGGGGATGGAACTCAAGGTTTTGCATATTGTAAGTTAACAACACCACCCTTATCTTCCTATTTATCTTTAATATGTTCTGTGTCTTGTGTTAATTAGTATATATTCTTTGCTTTGAAAAATTTGGGATTGAAATGAGAATGAGGAAGCATGAAGAATAAATCCTACCAGTAAAGACTAGTCTTGGGAGGTTTCTCCTGGAAAGAAAGACTGCATTGGTTGTTGGACTCCAGATGATATATGTAACAGTTTGGCAAGAAGCTTGTCTGCATTTTGCTCATGTCCAGAGACTTTGCCTGTGACTAAGATTAAGGGCGGTGGGCCAATTAACCTGGCAGAAGAAATTTCAAAGCAGTCAAATATTGAGGCTGTAGCATGGCTATTGTTGAGGACTTTTAGCCAGATTTATGTTACAAATCAAGAGCAAAGAGACCTTCAGAATGTTTTAAAATGTTATTGAGTTTGGCCAGAAAGGCAGCTCCCGTAAAGCTGTGGACTGCAGAGATAGAGTTGGGGAGATCTTAATTGTTGAGAAAGAACAGAAGACTAGAAAAGATAGCCTGAGGGCATCACAAGAAGCAGAAAGTCTCCACCTTTTAGAGTTTTAAAACTGCATAAGTGAAAGACTTTGCTTTGAGGAGAAAACTGCAAAATACCATGTTCTAGAATGGCAGCAGTGGCTGTGTCAGATTCCAGAATGGTGGTGACTGCACCAGGTTCCAGAATGGTGGCAACATAAAAGAATTTGTTCCTCAGAATCAGGTTCAGATTCTCGACCCCTATAGCCAAGAGAGAGGAAAGTCTGGCTACCACTCCAGCTGGCAGCAGACCTTGTCATCAACCACATGGCACTTGTTTTAAGTGCATGCAGAATGCAAGAGTCATGAGGTTAAAAAGACTTCCATGCAGGTTTCAGTAGAAGGCCTTGGAGGCTAGGCAGTCTGGCCTGTGTGAAGGAGCAAGTGTGAAGCCAAAGGTGCAGAGGAGACCCCAAATATTTGGAAAAGCCAGCAATGTGGATAACCTAAGAAAGCTGCAAGGAGGAAGCAAAGCAGGCCTAAGAGAGAAGCCATGGAAACTAGAACCACCAGAGAAGTGATTTAGGGGCAGAGCTATGCAAGTCCTTTGGAGTTCACAATTTATCAAGGATTGCTTCAGATGTTCCACATTGAACTATAGGACTTAATGTTTTCTCTGCTGGATTTTGGACGTCCTTTGGTCACTTTCTTTTGTATTTCCCTGTTTGAGCCTGATAATGTTTATCTTATGTCACTGAATGTTGCAGGTGTTTAACATTTCATTTGTACAGGAGCTCATAGCTAGGAGTTTGCCTTAGATCTTAGAGGAGATCTTGGACTTGGACTTTTCGATAATGCTGAACCTGTTAGGATTTAGGAAACTCTTGGAGATGGACTAAATGTCTTTTGCATAAAGGTTTTGCATGACTTTTTTGGGGGGGCAGGGGCAGAATGTTATGGTTTGTGTCTGGATGTCTCCCCAGAGTCTCGTGCAGTCAGGGGGCAAGCTTCTAGAATTTGTGGTTGATTCATGGTTCAATGACGGCATTATGGGTGTAAGTATTATGCCCACCCTAGGGTGAGTGTGACCTGCATGCAATATAGGGGACAGAAAGAGTCTCCCTTCTGTGCTCTTCTCTTTTGCTCCTGTTGCTTTTTCTATATTCCACTGCCAATAATTGGTGCCCCTCTGCCAGGCCACCCTGCCTTGGAGCCAGCTGCTATGGACTGAAACCTTGAGAAACTGAACTAAATAAACCTTTCCTTCCTTAACTTTGGGTGTTGGGTAAAAAAAAAAAAAAAGTAACCAAGACACAGTTTAAGGACTCCTGAGGTCACTTGTCAAGAACCTTGATAAACAGATTTTGAGAAAGTGCTATATAACCTTAAAACAACTACAAGAAAAATTATCTTTTTATAATTTTTGTGCATCAAATTTAGGAGCAATTTTGCTGAGTGCTTCTACTTTGGAGTTCATATTGGTTAGGGTTTTCTGGAGAAACAGAATCAATAGGAAAAAATATATAATTATTCAAGGGGTTTGTTAGTCTCACAAGATCAGAGATGAGACAGTCCACAATGAGTGTGTGTGTTCTGGAGAGCTAGAGAGTCTAGTGGCTGCTCGGTCCAAGAAGCTGAAAGTTGCATCACAAGAAGAATCCAGGGTACAATGCCATTTTAATACTGAAAGCTCCTGGAGAGTAACTGGCATGAGTCACATTGAAAGGCTGAAGAGGGCTGGAGGTGTAGCTCAGCAGTGACCCAGCACCTGCTTGGCAAGCACAGGGTTGTGGGTTCAATTCCTGGTTCAAAAAAAAACAAGACAAAAAGTGAAAAACAGAAAGACTGAAGAAACTGGAGTCTGGTGTCCAGTAACAGAAGTTGTACCTTCTTAAGTTAAAAGGAGCTCTTAAAATGCAGGCAGACTTGTCTTATGCCAAATTCTTTTTTCCTGCTTGGGAAGTTTTCTGCAATTACTTCTGTAAACAGTTTTTCTTCAATGTCATTTGTGCTATCTCCTGCTTTTTCATTGACTCTGGTGTATCTTATGTTATCCTTCTTTGTAACATCTAGCAACTGTTAGGATGAGTTTTTATGGTCCTTTTGTATTTAAGAAATCTTTATTTTTGTGATCACTATTTTTTTTTTTTTTTTTGGTACTGGGGATTGAACTCACAACCTTGTGATTGGCAGACAGGTGTTTATGCTGCTGAGCTAAGTCCCCGGCCCTTGTGATCATTAGTCATAATCCTGTCTTCTACATGTGGTATTGTATCCTCACATTGGTCATTCAATTGCATATACTTTCACTGGAATTCTTTTATGGGCTTTTCCCCCTGGTCCTGGGAATTGAACTCAGTGCCTCATGCTTCCTAGTCAGACACTGTGCCACTGAGTTACATTACTGGCTTTCTGTGGAATTTTTATCTCTTAGATATCTTTTAGAATCTGTTTCATGAATTCCATTTCTTTCTTATTTTGGGCATTCATAATTTCCATAATTTTCCTAAGATCCTCTATTTTGTTTAGACTGTGTTCTAGAGTCATTAATCAAGACGTTCATTGTGGTCACTGTCTCTGTAGTTATCTGGGACATTATTTCTGATTTGATTTTTTTCTAGAGCCTCCCTTACCTGCTTTGTTATTTCTGCTGTTTCCACTTCAGAGAGTCCAGGTGGGTGGCTTTGGAATTGTTCCACCTCATTGCTCCCTGGGTTTGTCTTCAGTGAGCTAGAAGAGTCTGGAGTTACATCTTGCTTTTGTGTTTCTCATTTTCTTTTCTTATAATATATATATAATATATTTCTTATAATATATATATGTTAGTTTAATTTTTGTGTCAAATGTTATAAATTGTTTACAGTATTAGTTTTATTGCTAGTATTAAAACCTTTAGGAAATGTCTACTTCTCAGAGAATAGTCTTCTGGTGCATACCTTGTTGTTGAGTTTTGAGTTTCTTTCAAGATTCTACCTTTTTGATTTATTGAGAAGCTGCAGCCTATTTGGCTTAGTCTGTTTTTTTTTTTTGTGTGTGGCATTGGCCTCTAGTGTTGTTTGTAACCTTCAGGCAATCTCAATCTTGGCATACCAGGAAAAGCAGCTGTTTAGAACAATTATGTCACCTTGGTTAAAGTAGTACAATCAGGAGTAACAATAGCATCCAGCACAGCATAGAAAATGGCAAACTGGTAACTATTAATTTGCCACCTTTAACCATATGAATTAGATTTGTGATTTCATAACGAAATCTAAAACAGACCACAAAAAAGACCACAAAATTGTATACAGTAAATATTCCTCAGTATGGTGATTTACCCTCAGAGGAGAGAAGTTAAAAGGGACTGCAGAAAAATGTAAAGAAATAGAAAAGCAAGACATTAGAAGTAAGAGTGGAGGAGAAAATAAGATCACATGAACTTTGAGAAACATAAACAAGACAGAAGGGAAAGAGAGAAGGAAGAAATAAAAACAAGGACAACAGACCAATAACACCAAATACTAGAAACAATGTTCATGCTCATAAAAACAGGAACAAACAATCAAGAAAAAAAGAAAAAACCATGCCTCTTCTGTCACTGGCAGACAGAGTGGCTGACAGAGCCCAGATCCACACTGATCAAGCTCATCAAGCCTGCCTTAGATTTACAGTGGGCAGTGGATGGTCCCAGCAAACTTGCACTTTTATTTGCACTGAAGTTCAGGCTAGTTTCTGACTGCAAGACTAGTATCCAGTTTGTTCACCCTGCAACACTCCATGTGCCTTCCTGCCAGTTTGAAATCTCCTCCCTGACCTCCTGCCAACTTGATCTCAGTTCTGCCTCACCCTGGCACTGGGACCCATTAGATGGAATACACCAGGTGTTTCTCTGTGTCCTGCGCTTCATGCACCCTGTCCAGGATGGGAGCTAGCCTCTGCTGTGAGATGTCTGCACTCAAATAACTCGCCAGCTACTGAGTCCACTTGTTCACTGCCGTGTTCCATTGGTGCATCTCTGTGGATGCCTCCAGGGTTGCCAGTAGTCACCATACATCTAGAGGTGTGAGCCTCCCGCTCCCATGCAGCAAGTCAGGGTTCAGGAAGAAAGCACTGCTTCCCACCTCCTGCTGTGCTGAAGTCTCTCTTCTCCTCCCATATGCTTCAATCCTCGACTGACATCCTTGCTGGGGCTCAGGAACCCACTTCTCTCCTCTTCCTCACATTGCTATATTCCAACGTTGGGACACCCTATTTCAAAGAGGCCGTCTCTGTGCTGTTCACCACTCTGCTATCTTCCCAGAAGTCCTTTAACAGATTTTCAGAAGGTATTACCCTTTGTTCCTATCTCAGATCATGTGAACAATAGTAAACTATTTTGTTTTACTTTTCCACAAACGTTTGAGTCCCTTTGTGGAAGTAGATGTTTTCTGGCCTATGAAAACTCTTATAACCAAAACTCTTACATTATATCAGTTGATTATGCATTTTAAGTTTCAGATTAGTGAAATCTATACTAAACAGAAGTGGTGGAAGTATTGCCTTTAAACAAGCAAGTTTAAGGTACAAATTGTAATCCTAGTTACTCAGGAGGCTGAGACAAGCCTCAGGAGGTTTGAAGCCAGGAGGTTTGAACAACAGCCTGGACAAGTTATTGAGAACTTATCTCAATGTTTAAAAAAGAGTGAGGGTGTGCCCTGGAAGCCCCTCATTAGAAGAGCACCCTGGGTTTGTAGGAGACCAGATAATGAGGATCAAGGTCTAATTGACCTTTTCCATAAACATGGAGAGAAACAGCAAACTGTGCACATTTGGCTACATGCGGGCGTGCTTGCACGTTGCAAGTGCCAAGGACGAGTCACAGCAGCTGAGAGCTGGCTGTTTACCTGGGTGTGTATCATCGATAACGGGAGACAGAACAACCTTCTGCTACCCTAATTGCTAGCTCCTGCGTCTAAGTAAATAAAAGTAAGGTGCGCCAAACGCTCATGGCTTTTTGTCTGGTAGGGGCAAGAGTCACCTGCCCCTCTTTCAAAAACGAATTCTGTGTCATGTTTTTAAATTATGTTTGCCCCCCCCCAATTAGCAGACTGGTTTCTCATGAGTTCAATCCTCATATAGAAAAAAAGTAACAAGCCAGAGAAAAATTTGACTTTCATTTTATTTCCCAAAACTCTCATTTTTGATACTATAGGATAATAATCTTTATCAGGAAATCTGAAGATTTTTGTCATTTTGGAGTTTTATATTGAAGTTTTCATTACCAGATCTATTTATTTATTTTTTTCATTACCAGATTTAATGGAAAACATCTTTTATTCCATGTAAATGGATATTTTAATTTTTCAATACTAGACTTGATAGAAATAATAATACAAAGTCATGTTAGAGTAGGTTATTCAGCATTGATACACTATATTTTTTGATAATTTTTTCTTTGGAAAAATCAATTAAAACAAAAACCTCTTTAGAACTGGATATTCTTCCTGCCTGTGAACAAACTGCATGCATTTATGGAAGATTCTCCTTTCATTTCACCCTCAAAGACATAGACTCCAAACATAAAGGGCAAGGTAGTACGATCTCTGAGATAAACTACTTTACCTTTTTACTGAATTACTAACTAAAATATAAAAATTGAATTATTTTTCTTTTCTTCTTTGAGGTTTTTTTTGGTACCAGAAATTGAACTCACAATCTTACACTCGTCAAGTGCTTAAGCTGCTGGGCTAAATCCCTGGAAATAGAGATGAAGTAAATATTTACATGTGTGTGTATGTACCTGTAAATATATATAAAAAGATAAAATGCTTATTTTGGTATTAAGTTAATACCAAAACTTGAGAGCATACTCAAATTACAGGCATCTTTCAAGTGATGTTAATTCTCTTAGTTTGTACAACTGGATTTTTGGGGGTAGAAGAATACTGGGGATTGAACTCAGGGGTGCTTGCATTTTAGGCAAGCACTGTACCACTTAACTACATTCTCCACCTGTTTGTTTGAGACAGGGTCTTGTTAAGTTGCCTAGGCTGACCCCAGACTTTGAGTAGCTGGTGTTATCAGTGTGTACTATCACACTCAACTTAATTCACTCAAGAAAAATTTAGAGTCACTAAGTCACTAACTTAAATGATTAACTATACAAGGAAGAATATTTGAGACTTGGCATCATGTCCCACATGATGCCAAGTGTTAAGGATGCAGAGAGAAGTTGATTTACTATGAAGCTTAAACCCATCGCCCCTCATTTACACTAATGTCTTCTAAACAACAGTGTTCACATAGCTTTCTTTTTTAAAAATAAAATTAGCAAAAGTAAGATAGTTAAATCTTAGTTAATTCTGTTGTCTCTTTATGCATACATTCTTATCACACTTTGCCTTGTGTTTGGAGCGTCCACAGATTTTTTAAGGTAATAAGGCAGACTTAAGTTGCTAATACATTGAGTTTTATATGGTATACTTACTTGGTCATTTGTATATAAGTATGTAGTTGAATTATTGCAAGGAGTTGTCCAGTGTATAAAGGACTTACAGGAATTTATATTTATATTAATTTACATAGCATCATATGATGTGGATGACGCTGGGGTCATATTTTAACATAAGTGTGTCATCCTGGGTTCATTTTCTATTGCTAAGTAACAAATTACCACAGACTTAGCCACTAAAAACAGTATCTGCTATCTCACAATTATGCAAGGCAGAAGTCTAGATGTAGTATGAGAATTCTCTATTGAGGATCTCACAAGGCTAAAACCACATTGGTAGTTTGGCTGCATTCTCATCTGTAGGTCAGAGTCCTTTTCCAAGATCATATGGTGTGGCAAGAAACACTATGTGTTAATCGTTTATAGTTTTGTTTCCTTGCTGGCTATTAGCTGAGAGCTGTTAGCAATTAGAGTTGACTTACACTTTTTGCCACATGGAATACACGGCAATAGAGGGTCTTTCTCATTTTTAATACTTGTTGGTGTGATGCTCTTTCAGGCAATGCACTCTCTTTTTATTTTTTATTTTTTGGTACTGGGGGTTGAACTCACGACCTTGTGCTTGCCAGGCAGGTGCTTATGTCATTGAGCTAAATCCCCAGGCCTGCACTGTCTTTTTAAAGGACTGAAATTGATTAGGTCCAGTTCACCCAGGGTAACTTTCCTAGTTTAAGGTCAGCTGATTTGGGAAATTACATACATCTAACAAAACCCCTTTATAGAACCTAACTTACTGTTCAACACACGGGAGCAGGTACAGGTATGGGGATGGGGACCTTACTGGTTCCCTCAGACTTCGGCCTACCATATCCACTGTGCCCAGCACTGGGTTTCTGTGGGTAACAGAGGTTTATTTTATAAGACTTTTCAAATTACAATATGTATTTTCAAAATTGGGAAGAAAATTCAAATGTAAATGAAATGAAAATTTACTCAAGTATTTACACAGCATTTTAACTCCAATCTTTGTATTAAAACTAATAAGAAATTATAGATTCCTAATTTATTTATTAAAATCTAGAGATCTATATTTATTAGAAACAAGTAGTTTATGAAAATTAATGGAGTATGTAATAAAAGACATAAAGATGACATCACTAATAGGTCATAGAAAATTTACTTATTTATGTATTTATTTATTTACGGGTATGGGAATCAAACTTAGGACCTCACATTTGCCAAGCAGGTTCTGTGCTATTGAGCCATATCCCTAGCCCTAGAAAATTAAATTTTTAAAAACAATGTTTGCAAACACACCAAAAGCAACAGTTCATTTAAAGGAAGAAATGAAATTTGAAAGCTACTAATGAGTAGTTTCAGGGCTTTGTTGGACTTGGAGGAAGGGGTGTTCTGCCCCCATCCCTGTATCTCAGAGCACCTCGCCAACCCTAAACGCCTCACCCCGCTGCCTCCCACAACAATGGGGGTTCTATTCCAGGATTTAAGATACCAAAACTCGTAGATGGTCAATAACATAAATGTTCTATTACTACATATAGCCTGTATACAGCCACCTGCACACTGTATTTCAATTCAAGATTATGTTCAATTAATACATAACTTGTTAATATGTAACTTGTTAATACAAGGTAAATGCTATATAAATAATTATTGCATTTCATTGTTTAGGCAACAGCGTATATCAGTCCAAGTGTAGCTTTTTCCCTCTCAAATATTTTTCATTGAAATTTGGTCGAATCCACAGGTGCTGAAGCCATGGCCAAGGAGGACTGGCAGTGTGTGTGTGTGTGTCTGTGTGTGTGTGTATTTAAAACCTTGTAGTCATAAGAAGCTGAGTGAGCAGGAGAAACTGTCTTGTCTTGGAAATCAGAAAAAGAAGAACTGCTTCTATTTCAAGCTGCCCCCAACCTTGCCCCAAATCACCCATGTGGTATTAGGCAAATCAGGCAATTAATACTTTTTTCCTAACTTCTCAGTTAATGTCATCTGGGAAGATGAACTTCTAGAAGGGTGACCTTTTTGGTAAGAAGCAAGAAGGAGCTTGCCTGCTCACTTTGGCTTGCTGAGGATCTTAATCAAGTTACTGCTTTCTGGCCTTTGATAGGCATATGCAGTGTGTAAGAGTCCAGGGCCTTGCCAGGCCCAGCTCACTGACAGAGAGTATGGAAGGACTGGGAAGAGGAAAAAGCCAAGTATGATTCCTAGATAATTTGATGAGTATGATGCATTTAGTTAGGTGGGAAAAGACCAGGTGTATGGGAAAGGAGAAAGAATCAAAGATTCTGTTTTGAACAGGATTGAGATGCCAATAGCTGCCCATCATGGTTTGAATGTCCCTTCCAAAACCCATGTTGAAATTTAATTGCAGTGTAACAATATGGAGAGGTGGGGCCTTTAAGAGGTGATTATGTCATGACAGCTCTGCCCTCATGCATGGGTTAAGTCCATTAGTGGGTTTGTTATGAATTCTTTTCCTGTGCACGTTTGCATGACATCTGCCCTGATGAGATGCAGGTGCCATGCTCTTAGACTCCCCAGCCTCCAGAATGATGAGCAAATACTTAATCTGCTCATGTGTTCTGTTACAGCAGCAGAAAACTATTCCAGTGGAGATGTCAGATGAGTGACTGCACATTTGAATAGGGAGCTGGAGGACTTGGCTGAAGATGGACACAATAGCTATACATGCCACATGGCTGGGATTGCTGACAGATGGCGAATGTTTTCTCAAGCATCTGATTACAGTTCCCCTATTGTAAATTACTGTTGTGTTTTTACCTATTGATCTATTGGGTCTCTGACATTATTCTTAAAGTTCACTATAAGTTTAGCAAAATTTAAAATATGTGACAGACCACCTTAGATCATCTAATCATCACAAAAAACCTCCATACTCTTTTAAGTATGTCTTTATAGAGAATGAGACTGAAGTTTAGGGAGATTAAATAACTTCTCCAGCCATGACAGCTAACACGCAGCAGAAGAGTATGCTGGATCTGTCAGTCTAATGAAAATTCTGACCTCCTCAGACAAATTTAGAAATTATCAGCATGTAATGAGTAAGGTAAACACATTTTTCCTTCCACAAGGAAATGATGGATACTTTATGCTCATAAACAAGGGATACATTGAGTCTCTCGGGAGAACTCTCAGGATGGCACACGTAGTAAATCAAGCTTAGGAACTCACCTCTGCACATCAAAGTAAATCCATCTTTCAGGAATGGATTCACATTAACCTAGTTTATGAGTGTGATTTTTAAAAGTGGAAGGTCAAATTACAATGAGAAATCACTATCACAGAGACAAGGATGTCTAAAATCCATGTGACTAAGTTTTATTAGTGGCGGTGGAGGGTGGCTTGAGACAGGGCCTCAAGTGTGCAGTTCGGGCTGGCCCGGCATTCACCGTGTAGCTCAAGCTTTGCCTCAGACTCATGGCTATCCTCCTGTTTCAGCCTCGTGAGTGCTGGTATTACAGATGTGCATCACCCTGCTCAACTGCTGCTGCTGCTGATTTTCAAATAATTATTATTCTTACCATGAGTAAAAACGTGTGGAATAGTTAGTGACCTTAAGTGAAGAGAATCCACATCATCTATGCAACTTTTGGGATGCTCATCCAGGGAAGAAAGTCTTGTGTTGCTCAGTGCTTTTAATCTTCTCATTCGTTATCTCATTATCTCAACCCCGATTGCACCCTCTGTCTCCCTCCAGCCTATAGGATTTATCTGACCTAGGACAACATTTACTATCCCAGCCCATTGGCTTTCCCCTCCCCCATAGCAAAAATTGGATTAGTAAAAACATCTCCTGAATTGTGTTTTGTGTTTCAACAGATATTGCCTTGTTTTTTTTTCCTTCAGGGCTGGGGATCAAGCCCAAAGCTTTGCCCATGCTAGGCATGCCTGTATCACTGAGTTACACAGCCCAGTAATACCATTTTTATCTGTTGAGATCTTCCTTTTTTGAAGCACTAATCTGACAAATCCTCCTTCCGATAGTCATTTAGATACTGTAACAAGTTCTGTCATTATTATCAAATTTTATTCCTGGGGTCCCATCTGGATCTTCACTTGTTCCCATAATTCTACTTAAGCCTCAGCTGTATTAATTACTGATAATGCAACTTTAGCCATTTATTCCACCTGTGCTTACTCTCTTAGTCTGTAAAATGGGAAGATGATATCAAAGTCATGGAATTACCACTCAGTGCTTAGGATGTGGGAAGCATGTGGCACATATTGTCTGTTAAGTATGTACCTGGCACCACTTTATGTTGAATTTTAACATAAATTCTCAACATAAACTTCAAGTTCTTAAAACCCAATGATGTGCTGTAAAACCCAAAGATTATAATATCAGTTACAGGTGGTTTTGGATCTGGAAAAAAGGGAGGATGTGGAGGAATTCAATGGGACCTATCACATGGGCTTCAGAATTGGACTAAGAAATAGTAATCCAGGAGATTTTAAAAAATCAAACAGGTCTTTGCTCAGAGGTGCAGCATATGCTTAGCACATGTGGGGCCCTGGGTTCAGTCTCCACATACACAACATACACACACCATGTGAAACATTAGGCACTTATTTTTTTCTTACCTTTTAGCAATAGCCATTTAACAATACGATGAATAATGGTTTTAAAATTACAAAATAACGACATGGTGGTGCATGTCTGTAATCCCAGCCCTTGGGAGGCTGAGGCAGGAGGATTGCCTGAGTTTGAGGCCAATGTGAAATACAGAAAGATACATCTCAAAAACAAAATAGACAATAATAAAGGTACAAAATACAGATTACAAAATAGCAAATTATATCCACTTTATCAAAATATTCCCAACTCGGATCTGTGTCAGCTCTTGTTCTTTTTGCCCCCTGCATTACAGGTGATGGAACCCAGGGCCCTGGGCATGCTAGGCAAGTACTCTACCATGGAGCTCACCCACCCTTGGCCCAGGAGAGGTTTTAAAAGTCAAAACAAGGAAGGCGACGTCAGATACTGTGAAAGAGTAATCATTTCCCTAATGATTATTAACAGAGCTGACGTTTGTCTAAGGTTAAACAGACTTGCTGGCCATGTCTGTGCAGAAATACTTTCTATGTAAGGCTCTGGCGGAGTCTTCGGTGATAATTCCGATCAGATAATCATGTATGAGCATATTCCCTTCATAGTGTTCTGGCTTTATTTTTTCTAGGAGGGCTGATTTCTGCTATAGCTGTTGTTGACAGTGTGATGTTTTGCAGTTCATGCTGGCTTGGAGCTCACTATTTTACATAGGCTGATCTTGAACTTATGATCCTCCTGCCTCAGCTTCCCAAGTGCTGTGATTATAGGCCTGCCTCATCATGCCTAATTAACTTCATTTTCAAGTTTATTCCAAATGTCACATTTCAGTTAGAACTAATAAAAGTAAAGATGTAATTTTTCCCATCCATATTTGTATAGTCCATGGACACTATATTAAGAACTTATTGTCAAAGGACAAAATTGCAGCAGGTCAGTTAAAAGATTTTATTTGACTTTATTTTTTTAAACTCTAAAACCAGGCTAATACTTCATTCCTAAAATACAGTAAGCATATCAATGAGCCAAGGAGAACATTTTGGTCATATAAACATAAAAAGACTTAAACAAAATAGAAATAAACAAAACCCAAAAGGAAAATTGGCTATTTCAATTTTCAAGGTACTTTTCCTGCAAGGTAGGACAGGAAGACAGACTAACTAAAACATTATTGTCAAATGTCAGTTTATTTCAAAATCTTTTGTGTAAGGATTAAAACAGAAGCAGAGTTGATTCCTAAATAAATTGAAGCAGTAATAAAAATCCTACCAACTAAAAAAAGCCTTGGTCTGCCTAGACTCACTGCTGAATTCTATGAAAACTTTAGGGAAAATCTAATACCAATACTTCTCACTTTCTATAATGAAATTGAAAGGGAATTAGTATTCCCAAAGTTATTTCTGGAAGCAACTCTTACCCTGATTCCAAAGTCAGACAAGGATCCAAGCAATCAACAGAACTATAGATCAATCTTTTTAGTGAATATAGGTGCAAAAATCTTCAACAAGTTACTGGCAAACAGTAGACTTCATCCTTGGAATGCAAACATGGTTCAACATACATAAATCAATAAATGTAAAACATCACATAAACAGATGCAAGGAAAAAAATCATATGATCATCTCAGGAGACAGAGAAAAACTCCTTGACAAAAATCCAACATGCTTTCATGATAACACTTAAGATAACAGGTATACAGGATCTATCTCAATCTGATAAAAAGCTATGGATGACAAAGCTACTGTGAACATCATATTAAATGGGAAAAAACTGAAACTTTTCTCTTTCACATCAGGAACAAGACAAGGATGTCCACTATTAACACTCCTCTTCAACATAGTACTTAAACTGAGCAGTTAAACCAGAAAAAGACTAAGTATGGAAGAAGAAGTTGTTACTCTTACTTGCAGACAATTCTATATATGACTAAAAGATCCACCAAAATACCTGTAGCACTAACAATGCATTAGGATGCAAAATAAACACAAAAGTCAATAGCATTCCTGTACCCTAAGAATGAACCCACTGAGAAAGAAATTAGGAGAAAGATACCATTCATAATGACACCAAGAAAAATCAAATACTTAGGAATTAACTAAGGGAAGTGAATAACCTCTATGATGAAAACTACAGCACTTTGAAAAAAAATTAAAAAGGATATCAGAAAATGGGAAGATTCTCCTTTTTCCTGGATACCCAGAATCAGTGTAGTGAAAATGGCCATACTTTCAAACTGGTACACAGATTTAACACAATCCCAATCAAAATACCAGAAACATGCTTCACAGAACTGGAAAAAACAATCCTAAAATTCATATGGAACCAAAACAGACTCACAGTAACAAAAGCAGTCCTGGGTGACAGGCAAAGCAGGAGGCATTACAATCCCAGACAAAGTTATATCGGAAAGCTACAGTGATAAAAACAGCCTGGTCCTGGCTCAAAAACAGACAGGATCAGGGGACAGAACAGAGGGTGCATAAACAACCCCAAGCATACACAATTACTTGGTTTTTGACAAAGAGGCCAAAAGCACACACTGGAGGAAAGAAGGCCTCTTTGATACATCATGTTGGAAAAACAGGCTGTTCGCATGCAGGAGATTCAACCCAGACCCGTGTCTCACACTCTGTATGAGACTAATATCAAAATGGATCAATGAACTAAATGTTAAAACAAAAACAGGTGTTGAAAGATAAAATAGTAAAACTTTTAAAGTCAGAGGTGTAGGCAGGGACTTTTTGAAAGAGCCCTGCTTGCACAGGAAATATTATTGAGAATCAACAAATGGAGTTTACAGTATTAAAAGTTTCTGCACAGAAATAAAAACTGAGTGAAAAGAAACCCTACAGAATGAGAAAAGAAACTGCCAGCTATTCCACAGCTAGACAACTAAGACATAAAGAACTCAAAAAATTAGACTCCTCAAAATAAATGACTGAATGAAAAAAATGGGCAGCGAAGATGAAGAGACACTTAACTAAAGAAGTACAAATGGCCAATAAATACAGGAAGAATTGTTTATATTCTCTGGCCACTAGAGACATGTAAATTAAAACAACACTGAGTTCATCTTACCCCCATGAGGATGATCGTCGTCAAGAAATCAAATAATAACTTGCTGTTGAGGCTGCAGGGGAAACGGAACCTTCCACATTGTTGGTGGGATGTAAACTAGTGCACTCACTATAGAAAGCAGTGCAGAGACTCCTCAAAAAACTAAGAATTTCATTCGATCCAGCTATTCCCCTTCTGGGTCTTCCTGCAAGATGTCACGTTATAGTGAATCCCATGTTTATACCAGCACGGTTCATGCTAGCTAAATCTTGGAAGCAGCCTGTATGTCCATCAGCAGAGAAGTGGGTAAGGAAAACGTAGTTTGGAGGACAGGCTGAGTTGATAGAAACTAAGGTACATACAGCAACTAAATGCTTGTATTGTTTCGTCGATTATGCAGGCCTGGGGCCAGGGGTCTGAGCATCCATTGGGAGGGTGACAGTAGGCAATATAGCAAATATGGGGGATTTCCTTCTATCTTCTCTTTGAAATCCAATATTATTTTCACCGTTTTGCTTTGTTCTGATTAATTGCTTTGCTTTATTAAATGTTCTGTTTTGATTGGTTTTATTGTGTCATGTTTTTGGTTTGATTTTGCTACATATGATGGAATGAACAACTATTATGAAGATAACAAGATATCCTATGGTAGCCATTGTTGTTTTCCTGGTATCCTGCTTTGAAGTTCTGTACCGATTTTGTTGCATTGTTTTAACTGGTTTTGTTCTGTCTTGTTTTGTTGGATTTTACTATCATTAAAATGAGAACAAAAGAAAATATGGTGTATTGATATGGTGGAGTAGTACTCTGCCATAAAGAAGGATAAAACTGAGTAATGTGTAGGTAACATGTAGGAAAATAGATGCACCGTGAGACCATAATAGAAAGTGAAATAAATCTGCACACAAGCATACATATCAAGGATTTCTCTCATTTGAGAAACCCAAATTACAAATAAAAGCCAGGTCAGGAGTGGTGATGCATGCCTGTAATCCCAGTATTTGGGAGTCTGAGGCAGGAGGATCACTGCAAGTTTGAGTCAGCCTGGACTATATAGTGAATTCCATGCTGGTCTGAACTACATGACAAGACCCTGTCTATAAAGAAACAAACAAACAAACAAATCTAGATAATAGGAAGTAGGGAGATAGATCTTTCCCAAATGGAATGGCGACAAGAGATGGAAGGAGTGGGAGGAAGGAGAGGGAAAGGTCTTGAAAAAACAATTAAAATGTGTTATGTGCATGTACCAACTCCACACAAGGTATGTAATCATTATGTACTGGAAATATACTGATGAAAAAATGGCAAATGCTTACAGCTGTCTTAAACCCTTGTCTTGTGGGTTAATTCGTTATGTTGCAGTGGAAAACAAACATGTGTATTTCACCTGGTAATTATAAACTGCTTGTGTCATTCGCTCCTGATACTTCCCACAGTACAAAACCAATAAGAACTTGTTGCTAATTTTCCAAATAATTTCAGTTTTATTTTTTAACAAAAAAAGCAAAAGCTACTTTCTTATCAAACCAGTTGAATCCAGCCTGCTTGGGAAGCTGACACACTATTCTAATCCTGATTTCAGAGTGGTTGAGTTAAATTAATTTCATTTTCAGATGATAACTACAACTTTAGTGTAAATGACTCCATTTGATGTTTAGCATGGCCAAAATTGCCACCTGTAATTTTTATTTAATGCTGTACATTAGAGGGTGGTAGTATTGACCAAAGAAAGAGCATTTTTGGAGGAGAAACCACCTTTATCTTTGAAAAGCCAATGGCTACTGGCTCTTAGGGTTTGTGGCCTTCCTGTTCAAAGGCCAGCTACCAGCAGCTGGAACTCTTCCAGCCACCAGAGATGGTGGCTTGTGGCAATTCTTCATTGCTCTCTGGTGCCATATTTCTCACTTTTAGCAACCCCAGAAGCTGGTGGCTTTTGGTGTCAGTAGCCTTGTGTTACCAACCCTGGCTGCTGGTGGTTTCTTATGCCATAGACTTTCAGCCTTTAGTGTTTCCGTCTTCCACTGCAGGCTGTTTTTGGCACCAGTAGCCTTTGATGTTATCGGCTCTTAGTCATCTGCGATAGGTCCACATTTGAAGATTTCTGTAGTCAAATCTCCTTTGGGTGGTTTTGGAGTGTCTGGTGTAGGTAGGTTGGCTGCAATGCATTTGGGGTAGCTGTGAAAGAAACACAAACCTCTTAGGAAATGGTGAACCCTTGTCCGCTGTCCCAATATCCTGTAAGCGTGAAAATGCTCATTTGGTTTATTACTTCGCTGAAAATTATGATGTATTTTCATTAGAGAAATTAGAGGTATCCATGAAGTAATGAAAGTCTGAAGACTAACTGGGGGAGATACAAGCATGACATTGGCAGGCAGACTCAGACGCCACCTTTAAGGATCTCAACTGTGAGAGGGAAGCATTATACAGATGCTTGTCAGTCTGAGGGAAGATTGCTTACCCAGGGAAGAGGTGTGGGCACATGATGTGATTCGGGGAATGAATATTAGAGGTCGGGCACGGTGATGCACATCTGCAGTTCCAGCACTCTGGAGGCTGAGGCAAGAGGATAGCCTTGAGTTAGAGGCCAGCCTATGCTACATAGATTCAGAGACAGCCTGAACAACATAGCAAGGACCTGTCTCTGCTGCTCCCTTCTTCCCACCAAGAAATAGAAAGAAAGAGTCTGGAGCATTAAGGCAGAGCGAATATACATGATGCAAAAAGACCTCTGAGGAAGCAAGAAGGGGCAGGGACAAAAGGACAAGCCAGGCATCTACCTTAGACCAGGAGAAGAACATCCACTGAGAGGGGGCTGCAACAGGGCAGGCAGATGCAGGAAAACCTTAGGTGGAGAGCAGAAAATGGGAAAAGCTTCAAAATTGAAATTTATCCTGTTGTCTGACATAAATGGGCATATCTTGTTCTCTAGGCAGAGACAGTGGGGCTTTGGAGCCCACAAGGGAGGTTATTCCAAGGAGGGTAACCGCCTGCACTAGTAACTGAAAGCCTGACGTTGGGCATTTATGAGTTAACTTCATTGGCTCAAGAATGAAGGGGACTTATTGGTTCATTCTGTTAGTAATTTTTACAGCAAACTGGGTCCTTTTTCCCTCTCAGAATTGTGGAACTAATCACAAGACCCAACCACTGATTGGTCAGTGTCCAAGAATAGAAGAGGTAAATTCACAAATAAACTTCTTGATCCCTTGTGGGTTGGGAGGTTATCGATAGAGTAAGAGAAATGAGAGGGAATGGCAAAGTAACACAAGACAGCAACATTCTTACCTTTCCTGGGAATGGGAGATTCTCCGGGAATTTTGGCCCTTTTTTCCCACTCCTTGCTGCTTCTTTCTGGCTGTCCGTGTGGAAGTTGTCAACTGCACTCTTGCAGTATATCCTAGCAGCATGTGCAAGTGGTGTTTGACAAGCGACCCACCCCTGGGATTAGCTGGGTGGCCTCCAGGGAATGTATGGATGTCCAAACAAAGTCTAGAAAGAACGGGAAGCCGATGCAGGGAAGATGGCCAACAACAGCTACTACAAGTGAATCTGGAGGCAGAGGCCTGGGGTTTAAATCTCGGCTCTGACACTTTTGAGCTCTGGGGCAATTAATAAACCTTTGAAAGCTTTTCTTCAGTAAGGAAACTTCTGAGGTTACTGCGAGGATTAATGGAGAAAGAGTCCGCGAATGTCCTGGCTTCCGTAGGGACTCAGTGCGTGTTGGTTTGCTTTCTTTCCTTCTTGTGTGTATTAGTGTACAGCGCAGCCATTTGGTAATATACATTACCGTTTCCAACAAATGTGTTTCTGAGGTGCTAATATCTTCCAGTGAGGGCAGGAGCGTCATTTAAACCATTAGACTAAACATTGCAGATGGTCCCGGCACATGG
This sequence comes from Hydrochoerus hydrochaeris, assembly GCA_004027455.1. NCBI lineage: Eukaryota > Metazoa > Chordata > Mammalia > Rodentia > Hydrochaeridae > Hydrochoerus > Hydrochoerus hydrochaeris. The sequence continues at coordinate 52,891 of PVLA01009909.1, forward strand.
TGCTCGTGTCCCAGATGGCACCTAACAGCAAGGCACATATTAAATAGTTTTTGCTCTGGGTTTTCATTTCATACTTCAACACACTATTATACAAGTAAAAATATGTTTGTCTTTTAATATATTTCATCACTAGGAGAAAATTCACAAGCAAACGTCCCTTATTTAGTTTTTGAAGACATCTTCCTTTTACACAGCACTGCTGCGCTTTCCTTTCACATGAAGTCAACTCGAGGGATTTCAGGAACAGTGGAGAGCTTCACATGTGGCCTTGGAGTCTGGAGCGCCATCCCTCCAGAGCACTGAGCCATCAGTCCTACGGTCAGCGATTCCTTCAGCGATGCCTTCATCACGAAGCCCCAGTACCAACTCTGAACACTGACACTTGGGCGCCATGGTGGCGCGGACAGTGACCTGGTGCACAGCATGAAGCCCCACTACCATCTCTCCTGGCTTGCACTTGCCCTCTTTGCATCCTTTATAATAAAACTAGTATTGCAAAGAAAAAAGGCAAGCAAGAAAATAAAGCTATTATTGCAACTATGGTACTTCTCTGAGTTCTGTGAATTGTTCTAGTAAATTATCAAACCCGGGGAGACTCTTAAATTTGTAGATGGCAAATCAAAAGTATGTGTGGCTTGGAGATCCCTGAAACTTGCGGTAGGCATTTGACGTTGAGGGCAATCCTTAACTTACAGTATCTGTGCCAACTCGGGATGGATCATAACACACTCAGTTGGTGTTACTTTGTTTGAAGTTAAGAATAAAATGCTGTATAACTATTCAGATTTTAATTGTTCAACATAATTTAAAAGTTGATTTCTCACAGTTCTGTAGGTTGACTGGGCCTATTAGGTTGGCTCTAATCTGAGTTCTGTCGTCTAAGGGCGGGTAGTAACTGGTTTAGGCAGGATGGCTAAGTGACCAGAGCTGACTGGGTATTTCTCGCTCTCCTCATGCTTAGCCTGGGTTTTCTCTTATCATGAAGATCTCCGAGTAGCCAGATCTCTCACACGATGGCTGGCTTCTGTGTAGAAGCTGACCGAATAGACTGCGCTTTTTCCAGGCCTTCCTCCCAGTGATACCTGGAGCTGGGCTTTGCCTTAGACTTACTGGGGTTTTCTTGGACTGCTGTCCTGGTGGTCCCCTGCCTCCCCAACTCCGTTCACATTCATGACACCCTCCACTGCTCCAGGGCATAGATCACCTAACACAAAAGGGACAAAAGTTGTAGAAAGATGACTGGCTTCCAGAACAGCAATGGCTCACATGAACAGTTAAAAACATTCAGTTTGTGATCTGTGTTTGGTGATTTCCTGGTTACTGAGCTCTAAGAAGTAAAGATGTAGTTTCTTTGTTTCTACTAATTACATTTTGTCATAATTGCACTTATACAGTTAAAAGATGGAAAATGCATTTTGCTAATTTATAATTCACAGCACGGATTCCTACTTTATATTCATTTTATTTTAAGACAGAATCTCACTCTGTAGTTCAAACTGGCCTTAAACTCACTATCTAGCCCAAACTGTCCTCGAACTCACTAAGATTCTCCTGCTTCAGCCTCCTGAGTCCTGGGATTTCAGGTGTGCACCACCACACCCAGCTTCAGCCCAACTTTATTCCACAGGATATGTTGATAGGTCATTCAGTAGTAAAAATAAGCTCATAGTTGCCTCTATAAATATACTTAACACATACAGATTTGAATGACCTGTTTGCTTTAACAAAGGAAAAAAATAGACCATGAACAATGTTTAAACAAGTCCTACTTGTGCTGTAATTATACTTTTCTGGGTTAGTAGATCTTTCTGTGTTATATCACTTGTTAACTCTAACATGGAAAGATGTAGCCTTAGAATAGACTATGATGTAATTTTTTTGTGAGACTGGTCTAAATCTGGGATTACTTAGTAATCATTTCATTGTACAGTTATTCCTATTTAAGGGTGTAGCAAAATTTGACACCCTCAGTCTGTGCCATCTTTGATTAGATTCAGCAGAAGTGTATATGGCAGTGTTCTCACAGCTACAGAGGATAAAAAGATGCCTACAGAGCCAAGATGAAAAGACAGAGGAGTCACAGGTCACTGCAGGCCAGAGCAGGCGGGCCAGTGTAAACGGCATACAGGCAGCTGGTTGCTGTGGCTTAAAGACACACGCATGCATGGAGAGCTTGATTCCCCAGGGCAGCAGTGCCCAGTAGTGGGGCCTGGCCCTGACTGGATCATGAGGGGAGGAAATAGGCTGTTAGGGGTGGAGGAGGAAGGTCCCTGGGTGCACGCCTTTCAGGTGTGTCTTGTTCCCCACTCCGTCTTGTCTGGCTCTTTCCCTCTCTGTGTCTCCTGACTGCTATGCAGTGGACAGTTCTACCCTCACTGTGGTTGGTTCTGCCTTACCACAGGACCTTGGACTGAGGCCTCTGAAATCACGAGCCAAAATGAGTCTTTCCTTTTTAAAATCGTTTCTATCAGGAGAGCATTTTGTCACCGATGAAAAGCTGACTCACGCGGTGGTAGGACGTGGGGGATTGGCAGTGATTTCTCCTCTGAAGAGCACAGGGAAGATGATCCAAACTCAGAGAGAAAGTTTGGAGCAGGAGAGCTCAGGCTGGGCTGGGTGATGAGTGGATCCCTGGCTGACACGCAGGGTACACGTGGGTGACACTGAGGAGAAACTGAAGAGCGGAGCGGGATCCTGGAGACCTCTTTCAGCGAGACAGAGATGAGCCCTGCAGGCTGCGAGCACAGCCGGGACTCGCCCTGGACATGCTGCTTGTGACAGGCCTCCCAGGGGCGGCAGCCACACTTGGCTTCCAGAGTGGCATAGCTCGCTCTTGCTCGGTGAAAAAGGTTCATTTCAAAGTACTAACAAAACAAAAATCCCTTCTAGTAAGTTTCTCCCTAAGTAGCCAAGCTGGTCAGAACAGGCTTTAATCTCCTCACTCCTGATGTTTTAAAAAACCTTCAGCCTGGGGCTGGGCTATGGCTCAGAGATGGAACCACTGCTTCGCCCAATGGAAGGCCTAAGGTTTAACCCCAGCATCAAAACAAACTTCTTAATCTACCACCATCAACAAAATCTCATCTTAGAACATTACAAGGGATAAGTATTTATTAAATAATTCAGAAAATAGGCATAAGCAAAAGTATAAAGTTAAGAATTCATCCATCTTTATGTCTCCAGAACGATCGTAGTTGAAATGTTGCCGTATGTTCTGTTCTTTCCTTAGTGCATATTTCATGTGTTATTTATCTGCATAAAATGCTTGATTTGTAAAAATGAGTGCTGGTAATTTTATGATGTGCTTTTATCCCTTATTAATACTATATGGCCATTATTCACTAAGAGGGTAAAACTAAACATAGCAAAACAGAACAAAGTAGATCTGAAGAAAACAATGTGACAGATTTCAAAGCAAGGTAATAGGAGATCTACCGTGGCTGCCGTAATGTCTCTTGCTTTCTTCCAAATAGTTGTCCATATCTTTACACATAATGAATTCATGCAAAACAAAATAGCATTAAACTGATCAGAACAGAGTGATGAAGGCATTATGGGCCTTCAAAACCAGACAATAGGGAAATTGGCAATGGCTGCCGTCAGGTCTCTTGTTCTCTTCAAAATAGCTGTTCATACCTGCATGTAGGCTGAAATTAAACAATACAAAACAGACTAAAACCACTCTGACTAAAACTCTGAAGAAGAAAAGCATTACTGGATTTCACAGCATGACAATATGGAATCAGCGATGGATACCGTGATGTCTCTTTTTCTTCAAAGTAACTGTTCATTTCATCACACATAATATAATTGATTCTCATAAACTGTTTAGGAGAAGTTCTACACATATATAAGCCTCTACATGTAAACCTATCCTTTCTGTATTAGATGGAAAAACAAACCAAAACAAAACAAATTACTAGAAAAACATGAAACAAAAAAGACAAATAAATAACAATAGCAAAGAGTATATGGCCATTATTATGTCATTAAATTTCTACAGTTTCAATTTTTTTATCAGATTTATTGAGGTAAATTTTACACGCACTAAAACTCACCTTTTTAGTTCTTTTTTTTTTGTTGTTATGTTTTATTTTTCTGAGGGCCTTCCTCAAACTTCCAGGCTCAAATGACCCTCTTGCCTCAGCCTCCTGAGTAAAAATTCACGTTTTTTTTTTTTTTTCTTTTTGAGACAGGGTCTTGCTATACAGTTCAGGCTGGCCTTGAGCTCACTTTGTAGCCTAATCTGGTCTCGAACTCTCAACGATCCTCCTGCCTCAGCCTCCTGAGTGCTGGGATTACAGGTGTGAACCACCACACCCAGTTTAAAACTCACACTTTTAAATTACTCAGTTTGGTGATTTTTGCAAATATCTCACAGTCCTGTTAGCATCAGGAAAACCAAGATACAGGGTATTTTTGCTATTCTCTCAATTTCTTTTCTTACCTTCAGCCCAGGTCTGATTTTTTTTTTTTGAGACAAGATCTCAGTATATGGTTTTGTTTTTGAGACAGGTCTCATTTGAACTTGTGGTGATGCTCCTGCCTCAGCCTCCTGAGTGCTAGGATTACAGGATTTGTGTTGGTACAGGATTTGTACCAACATGCCTTCCCTTTAATTTTATCTCTTCCTGAATATCACATCACTGGGATCATAGAGTATGTTGTGCACACATTTGTGTGTGCATCTAGATTCTATCATTTAAAACTAGGTTTTTGAGATAAATTCATGTTGGTGAATGCATCGCCAGTTCATCATCTCTTTTTATTGCTGAGCTGTGTTTTGTTATGTGGACACACCACTGTGGTTTATCCTCTCACAGATTCACAGATGTTTAAATTGTTCCCAGTTTTTGGTGATCACTAATAAAGCTACTACAAACATTTTTGTACTGATCTTTTTTTTTTTCTGGTCAACTGGTCAACATTTTTGTTTTTCTTGGCTAAATTCCTAGGAGTGAGACTGCTGAAGTACATGGTAAGCATGCGTTTATAAGAAGTTGGCACCAATTTTCCAAAGCGTGCTACCATTTTGCGTTGCCTTCAGTAAAGGAAGAGGCTTCTGCCCTGCATTTTTACCACTGTTAAATGAGAAACTTGCTGTTCTAGAAGGTGGGAAGTGGTATCTCATTACAGATGTAATTTACTTCTCCATTTCCCTTTGCTATTTCATCTCTTCTGTGTGATGAAATTCCCATTCAAAAATTGGCTTTGGAGTTTACCTTGTTATTAAATAACTTTAATAACTATCGACTTTGAGGGAGAAAATTAAAGTATGGGGAGATTCAAAGCTGGTACAATTTGGGGAGCTCTCTTTAAGGGAAAGAATATTAAAAATTATAAAAATTGTCAGGGCATCTCCTAGTTTCTATGTAAGTGAGGGACACAGTGCTCAACTATTATTAACATCATGGTAGATTTTCCCTGAACAGAGCATATTGGTAAGCTCTGTTATACTCTATCATACTTTTATTTCTTTTCTTTCTTCCTTTTTAATTTTATTTTGACTATTAAAACCCACATCTTTTTGGATTTTAATATGTGTAATAATATAAACAAATTTTTTATGGAAAATGAGATAGTATAGTAGCCATTGTTCATTTTCTGTTATTTGGTTCAGAATGCCTTGTAATACTTTCATTCTCTTGAATGGTTTTATTGTATTTTGTTATGTTTGATATTATTGTGTGTGAAGTTATGCTCAACTATTTCAAAGAAAGTGACATTATGGTAGCTACTGTTGATATCCAATTGTCTTGTTGTGAAGTGCTGTCTTGCTTGCATTGTTCTGTTCTGATCTGCTTTATGTTTGATATTAATGTGTGTGAAGCTATGCTCAACTATTTTGAAGAAAAGAGACATTATGGTAGCTACTGTTGATGTCTGGTTGTCTGATTGTGAAGTGCTGTGCTGCTTGCATTGTTCTGTTCTGATTTGCTTTGTTCTGTTCTCTTTTGTTTTATTCTCTTTAAAATAAAAAAATAAAACCCACATCTTTCAAGACTCTTTTAAATGAATAGCTTACAACTGAAGCTTGATGTGGATGGAGATTCATTTCCTTGGGATAATTTCCAGAATAGCGGGGGTCAGATGATATGCTCATACTAAAAGCTTTTGAAGTCCTACTGTGCACACTCCTTGAGTGTATGTGCATTCCCTTCATCCCCACCAAAATGTTTATTTTAATCTTTGCTTTTTTTGGTAACGATTCTTTCCCCATTTAATTTCAAGTTTCTATGCCTGTGGCTTCCTGAAAATGCGTGGCCCATCACTGAAGACCTGATCCCAAATCCAGTGAGTTCCTTTCACTTTTCATCTTCGAGATTTTTCTGTGTCACTTAACTGTTGAGCATTCTACTATTTTTTTAGCAGGCAGCACGTCTGTGGCCCCATGTACAGTTTTCCAGGGATCCTGTAATCACGCTTGGTCTCCTGGCCCAGCTGCCTCTCACCCTGCACAGCCTTCAGTGTTGTTGCCCCTTAATTTTTTTTCTCTAGGTCGCTTTTCTTTTTCTTTTCTGTCCCACCTGTGGTGGTTAATTTCATATGTTAACTAGGCCACAGCTCTGTTCTACATGAAAGTGATGCATATCTTTCATATACAGGTTACTTATTGTTGATACATTGTGTCAACTTGAGCAGTTTAGAAGTTTAACTGAGAGAGTCAGCAGAGAGCCAGGACCCTTACTTTGTAAACATCCTCATCCTGTGCAAGAGGAGGGCACGAGATTTTGGGAGTGCTGCACCCACCTTGGAGTGGGGGGCGGCCTGTGTACAGCACACAGGAGGAGAAGTGGCCTTTCTCATTTTGCTCTGGCTGCTGCCTTGAAGTGTTGCTGCCGTGCCAGGGCACCCTGCCTTGGAGCCAGCTGATTATGGACTGAAACGTCCACAAACTGTAAGCAAAGTAAACCTTTCTTTTCTTAATTTTGGGTGTTGGGTATTTTGTCCCAGCAGTGAGAGAAAACTAACTAAGATTGTAGCCATACCAAGCTGTTTGCAGCTACTTAAATATGTAAAACTATTTGTTGCATATTCATGAGAATGTGAAATCAAATGTGTTCTCCACATCCTCACTGAAAGAATCTATTCAGTGATCATTTACTCATCTTTCAGGACTCAAAAACCACCTCTGCGCTGGGTACTGCAGCACAAGTTTGTAGTCATAGCTACTCACGAGGTTGAGGTTGAAGAATCACAAGGTCAAAGCCAACCTGGACAACTTAGTAAGACCTTGTCTCAACGTCAAAAAAGAAATGAAGAAATGAGAATGCTGCACAGTGGTCTTTGTCTTAGGCAAAAAATACATTCTATATGCTAGTGAAGCCCTCGTTCCATAAATGTGTGAATCATTTATTGAATTTTTCCTCTTCTATTATGCAGTCTTTTCCTATTTTATCAATTAAAGATTAATATGTGCTGGAAGACAAGGAAAGCAGAAGTCTTGGAGACATAGGGGTAGGCAGAGAATTCATGAACAAAACGTAAACTGCACAGGAAACACTTCAAAGAATCAACGACTGGGAGCTCATATTATTGAAAAGTTTCTGCACTTCAAAGGAAATCACCAACAGAGTGAAAAGAAGACCCACAGAGTGGGAAAGAATTTTAGCCAGCAACCTCTCAGACAAAGGACTTATATCCAGAACATATAAAGAATTGAAAAACATCAAGATCCCCAAATTCAAAGACCCTCTTCAAAAATGGACATCTGAGATGAACACATAGTCCTCAGAGAAAGATGTACAAATGGCAAATAAATAAATGAAGAAATGTTCACCATCACTGGTCATTCTCGAAATGCAAATTAAAACAGCATTGAGATTTCATCTCACTCCAGAAAGAATGGCTGCCATCAAGAAATCAACTGATAACAAATGTTGGTGAGGCTGTGGGGAAAAAGGAACACTGCTCCACTGTTGGTGGGAGTGTAGACTGGTGCAACCACTATGGAAATCAGTATGGAGATTCCGCAGAAGACTAGGATTAGAAATTCTATTCAATCCAGCTATTCCCCTCCTGAATATTTTCCCAGAAAAACCGAAAAGTTCATGTCTCAGTGATATATGTGCACCCATGTTCATAGCAGCACAATTTGTAATAGCTAAATCTTGGAAACAAATAAGATGCCCATCAACTACAGAGTGAATGAAACAGATGTGGTATTTTTATACATTGGAATGTTACTCAGCTATAAAAAAGGATGATCTTGAGGCCTTCATAGGTAAATGGAGACAACTTGAGACTATCCTCATTAGTGAAATAAATAGGAATTATATTTATAAATACCACATTGTGTCTCTAGTATAAAAAGTATTAAGAAATGTAGGAGTAGTAAAACCCAAAATGTGTAATTGGTATTGTAAAAAAGAGAGGAAAAGAAAGTGCTCTAAAGGATATAACTGCATGTATGTTTAAGTGTGTAGGATTGATAAACATATTACTAAGTTTTTGTTGGATCATTGAACAGAACTGTTTGCAGTCTCACTGTTTGAATGTCCAATGTGTATACTTTACTTTTGTAATTTGAACAACTATTTCTAAGAGGACAATATGTAATTTATCAACTAGTGATTTCTTACTGTCTATTTTTTTGAAATTATGTATTATTTATACCCCTTTTCTGTTTTATTTTTCTTTCTTTAAATAAAATAAAAAAGGATTAATATGTGAACTGTAAATCTTAAATTTTTTTCACCACATATATTTTAAAAAATTTTTTTATTTAGAGAAAAAAAAAGAAACAGAAAGAGGATAGAAAAAATACAAAATTTCAAAAAACAAAACAAAAACAAAAACCAGTAAGAATTCACTAGTTGACAATTACATATTTTTCCTTCTAGAAGTAGTTGTTCAAGTTACAAAAGTAAAGCATACAAACTAGACATTTAAACAGTGAGATTGCAATCAGCTCTGTTCATCTATCCAACAAAAAACTTAGTATTATGGTCATCAATCCTACACACTCAAACATACATGCAGTTATATCCTTTAGAATGCTTTCCTTTCTTCTCTCTTTTTTTACAATAACTATAATCAATTCTTGTAAACTGTTTAGAAGTTCTATAGATGTATAAGTCTCTACATGCATACCTAGCCTTTCTGTATTAGAGGAAAAAACAAACCAAAACAAGTCAACAATACAAATTCCTAGAGAAACATGAAATGAGAAGGACATATAAAACCACAAAACTAGGTGATCTACATTAGTCACCATGATGTCTCCTGTTATTTTCAATAAAATTGTCTATATTGTCAGGCATAGTATAATTAAACTTAGCAGTACATAGCACTATTAATAAAAACTGAACATTGGAGACATTATAGGACTTCAAAGGCAGTTAATAATCAAACCAGAATGGGTATCCAATTGAATCCTGACATCCCCAGAGTAGTTGCCCCTACTCCCAGATTTGATACCCTCAAGCATAGCAGATTCGAATAAAATCAGTCAAGACAAAACAGCAATATGGCCAATCTTCTCTGCCTCATCTCTGCTATGCTATTTTTCTGTCACTGTTGTTTACTTTTCTCCTTCATTCCACTGTCTGCCCCTTTCACTGAGGCTTTTCTGCCATTGTTCCTGGAATCCTGGTGATTTTCTTCTCTCTTTCTAGAATCTCCTTCAGTATTCTTTGCAGGGTTGAATTGGTGGTCACTAACTCCCCCAGTTCCTTTTTGTCATGGAAATATCTCGTCTCTTCATTAATTTTGAGAGATAGTTTTGCAGGTTACATCAGTCTGGGTTGGAGGTTATTTTCTTTCAGGGCTTGGAATATTTCGCTCCAAGCTCTTTCTTGATTTGATAGTTTGCATCAAGAAGTCTGCTGTGATTTTGATAAGTTTTCCTTTATAGGTAATCTGTTTTTTTTTTTCTGATCACTTTTAATATTCTGTTCTTGTGATGGATTTCTGGGATCCTGACTATTATATGTCTGAGTGTAGATTTGTTTTTGTTGAGGTTGGCTGGAGTTCTGTATGCCTCATATATCTGAACATCACTTCCTATGTTTGGGAAGTTTTCTTTAATTATTTCTGTGAATAGCCTTTTTATTTCATATGTATTTGTCCCTGGTTTTTCATTCACATTTTTTATTCTTCTAGCCTTTGTATCGTTACTTCCTGGTTCCTTGTTATTTTTAAGAGATTCTTCCTTTCGTGACATTCATTGCAAATCTATCTTCAAGTTTTAAAAGTCTGTCTTTAGTTTCTTTTAAGAAGTTTTGCCAGCTTTCAATGGAGTTTTTAATTTCCTGATATTCTCTTTGGATCTGTTTCATGTATTCTAGATTTTGTTTATATTCTTCATCAAAGGTTTCTCTCCTTTCTCTGGGTTCCTCAAATCTTCCATTTGTGTCTTCTTGGGGATTACCCAGCATTTCTTTTATTAATCTTCTTATATCTTGCTTCACCTGAGTTAGAATTTCAGATTTAAATTTGTCGATGAGGTCATGGAAGTATTTCTTTATTTCCGATGAGGCTGTGTCTGATACTGCATGTCCGCTGCCCTCAATCTCCTCTGTACTCACCCCTCCAGGGCTTATTTTCCCTGGGTCAGTGGTTGAAGGTCTTTTGCTGTTTCTCTGTCTTGTCATGCTCCTGGTTTCCCTCAGACAGGTGAACGGTGGAGGTGTCTGGACCTTTGCATACTACCTTAAGTCCCTCTGCAGCCCTCCCCTGCCTGCTGTTGATCTGTGAGGTGCATGCAGGGCTGGCCCCTTCCCTCTCAACCAGTGAGTGACTTCAGCACATTAGACTGTGCCCAGTGGATGTCATAGGTTCAGGACAGCCTTGTCCCTGGCTATTGGGTCCTGATCAGGGGCATGGTCCAGCCCAAGCAGATCCCACCAATCCACTTTGGGCCAGGAGCCACTGACTGAAGCTACTTCAGCCGTTGCTTCAAGCCTGACTCGCTCAAATCCAATATGTTGTCCTGCCAGTGATCTCCCTCTGGGGAGGCCAGTTCTCAGCACTCACCAAAGTCTGTGCAGCTCTGCTCACTGTCTCCATTCCCCATTGCAGCACCTCCTCCTGCCAAGGGTCTCGAGGTCAGCACCCCCCTGCCCAAGCAGGGCCGCGACCTCAGCTCAATCTTGAGTCATGGGACTCCAAGACGCACCCAGCACAGCTACCGGAGTGTGCCCAGCTCCAACCCTCTGTCCACACTTCTCCTTTTTTTTCCCCTTTTTCCTCAGTTTCTTCCTGGGTCAGGAGAATTCCTCTCCTTTCGTCTGGTCCTCTCCATGGTGTCAGATTCCAGCATTTGAGTTGTTTTTCTCAGAGAGGCTCTCAATCGTGTTACATCTCAGTCAGCCATCTTGGATCTCTCTTGAACAAAGAATTTTACAGGCCCAGGGTCATCTAGGGACATCTGGAGATAACTGAAAATTTATACCAGACACTTTAAGGATTTAGCCCACTCAGGTGCAAGATAGCCAGAGAACTTTGGCCACTGATGTTTATTAAAATCTTCCCACTGTCCACAGTCACACGCAGAGCCTCCTGAGAGCTTGATTATGATGATTTCTCCATGCCACCCACAGACTGGAGCCTGCTGAGCTCTTCTGCTTGGGTGAGGGGTTTCTGAGTCTCCCATCAAGCCGGCATAGAAATTTGCTGTAGTCCAAGGTTTTGGGAGAAGGGGTGGGAGCCGAAGATCAACAGCAGTACCAGTTCCAGGAGGTAGAGGCCTCACCACATATCTTATTGGCTCATCTTTTCTCTTACCTCTAATTTTGTTTCAAATATGTTAAATTTCTTATGACATTATGATGTTCATTTCATAATTTTACAAGTTTATTTCATTTAAGTTTTATCTCTTACACCAATTTTTTTCTTTTCTTTTTGCCAATTTCTTATGATTAATTATTCTTCACTGTAAACCTGTGTGAATCATGAGTCATGGGCAATCTGCAAGGTGAAGGAGGACCTTCTAAATTTTACCTTGGTGTGACAGTTTCATTTCTGACTTGGGGGAATCAGCTGTCCTACCTGCTCCCCAGTGCTGTGAGACTACCTGGCTTTTCTGTTGAAGTCAGAAGGTCTGTGAATTATAGGCCCTATACTGCAGTGGAGAAGATTAAACTCATTCTCTTCCTAAACATTGTATCAATCAAGAGAGACAATTCAGCCAGAATGACATGACCACACCCATAAACCTTTAGGACTATTACTTCCACCCCTTGAAGTCATTAATATCTTCAGGTTGCAGACATTTTCAGCTTATTTTTATCTTCTTGAAATTGGTATCCTAGTTCCAGACAGCTGTCATCTATAACTGACTCCAAATTCCCACAGGAAACAACGATAAAATTGCCTTCAAGAAGAAGCTTAGCTAGTAGTTTGGCACTTAGAGCAAAGCATACAGAACCTTAAGTCAACTTTGTAGTTTTAACTAATCATTTTTATTGTCTAGGTACAAAAAGTATATAATCCCTGTGTAAATTTCTATACCCAAATGTTTTAGGAGAATGGAATAGAACTTTATTACACCACCATTACTTGTGTGTTCCCATAGAGTTCTCTGATGTGTGGCCTCAGGCCCCATCAATAAGAGGGATCTGTATCCTACCCAGCTGGGACTGCTGTTTTCAGGTGGCTGTCTGTTGTCAGGCCCCTGAGAATTGCCTTGGTTGAGGAGAGGTGTCTTACCAAGATCTCTCTCTCACCCCAACATGGTGCATATCTAATGACTGCCAGGACTTGAGGACCAACTCTTTCCTCCCAATTTGGGATAACTCTGGAGGACCACTGTAGCTCTAGAACTCTGGGTGATGGTGGTGATGGCTGTCAGTTCAGGCTGCCACTGGGACAGTACTGCGACCTGATTTCTCTCCCTCCTCATCCTATTTCCATATCATCCTTTTCACAGTGTTAATCCCAAAAGGCGCTCTCCAGTAAACATCCAAATAACCCAACACACAATGGTCCCCCAGCACAAAGCCCTTATGAGAAGGGAGCAGAGCCAAGCAGACTTTCAGTCCAGAGATTAAATGTCAGGAAGAGCAGAGCAATGACAGACTGACATGTGTGGCTTCATTTGTCAGCATCCAGCCCCTTCTGGTAACAGAACTCATGTGTGCCTTAGGGACTTGCCCCCTTTGTTTCCTTGAGCATGTGCTCTGGGTGGGTTGATTCTGAGCAGGCACCTGTGATGGGCATGCCACCCAGGGCTAAATCAGAGACTGGTGTCTGTTCTCTCTTGTACTGAGTGAGTCTGAGATGGGCCTGCAGACCAAGATGGTTGAAGGTGACTCAGTAATGAGCCGCCCCTTTGAGATGCATGGAAAACAACTTGTGTATTTATCTGTGCCACAGATGGTGACCTGAAGCTGTTGTGGCCAGGAACAGCCCGCCTGAGATTGAAGAGGGAAGACCAAAGCCAAGAGGTGGAGAGAGACCAAGTCCCAAGGACATTACAGTAAGTTTCCAACTTAGGGAAGAGTTCCAATCTGAGAGAACATTCGCAGTTCGGATTCACTCATAAATCTGACAAGTGAGTCTTACGTACCTTTGCACAGCTATACAATGTAAGCATAAACATACACACAAATACAGTAAGTCCCTGACTGTGCTGTTCTACTATTATAAACTAACACACTGTACAATAAGCACACAGCAAAGCAACTGTGACAATGTCTGGCAGACTTGTGAGCTACTTCTGCAAATTTGTTCACATCTAAGAAAGTTCGTCATGCAAGGTCCATTCGTCTCTGTGCAAGTTTAACCCTCGAATGTTTGTGATTTAATGCAAGATGTATAAATACATAAGAATGTGCAAGATCGACTTACACTGGTCACCCACAGAGTCAGCTCTGGGTGACTGCAAAAGGTCTGCTTCCCACTGGAGACTAGTGGAGGGCCTGAATCCCATTGTCATGTCCAGTGTGAGTTCATATCAGGAAGCTGAGAGTCTGTGCTGGAAACCCAGAGATGATGTCCAAGGTGCAGGTGAAGTCCAGAGCTTCTTCAAAGAAGCAGAAGCAAGACTTTTCATATCCCTTTATACCATTCTGTGACAATCCTGCTAGGGTGGGCCTTCCATGCCCAGAGTTAGGTTGACTCAATTTAGTTGGGTGTTTGTTACTCAAATTGACATGATCAGTTAACTATCACACTTCTCATATGTGAAAGCCAGCTCTTGATTGCTTTAAGGCAGTATTGGTTTACTAACACGTTTTAGAGTTAGCATTTATTGAATAGTTACTATGTGCCAAGTTCTTACCACTTTGGAGCATTGACCTATGTAATTCAGCAGAGAGGTACAGTTACCCTCATTTTACAGAAGACAAAACTTAGCTGTGAAAAGGCTGTGTAACTTTTCTAAGGACATGGGATTAGTAAATAGTAAAGGTGGAATTCAAACCCAGTTGGTTTGACTCCAAGGTCAAGCACTTAACCAATAACCTAAAAGACCCCAAAAATTTTGGGGAAAATTTCCCAGGTGTCTGGTGCTATTTCTTAGGCTGAAAAGACTTTGAGGACAGAGAATACAAAGCATATACATTTCATAGCTTCTAGTTCACTCAGATTGGTTGTGGAGGCTGGGTGATGTGATAGCAGATTCCACGCAGCAATCCCTTGTGTGGTGCTAGGCACTGCTGCACCCAGCACTTGGGTATGTGCAAGTGCTGACCACTGAGCTGTGGCCTCCGCCAATGATCCTCCTTTAAACTGACAGTGACACCTTCTCTTTGGGCTTATCGTGCAACTTCCCTCATCAAAGTGCGCCCTTTCCCCAACTAGTTTAGATTTTCAACTCCAGCTTTTCCTCTACTTGAGGTTATTCTCTCAAAAACCTGTTGTTAAAGGTTGAAAGCTGTGAAATCAATTCTATCTGGCACAATTGCTGTAAGTTTTCTACCTCCTTAAAGTGTATTTCACAACTTGTCAAATTTGTGTAACATAGACACATCCATAGCAATAAAAGTGAAGTTGTAAAGAGTTTTCCCATAGATTTTCTAAGTGTTAGAACAAGTTGTGCAAGAACAAGTCATTTCAGCCAAAATCACCTCATACTTTTGTTCCTTTGTTATTGTGTAACAACAGCCGTTATATTCACCAGAGATCTTGGGTGCAAGTAACAGAAATTCAACTCCAGGTGGATTTAGGATAAGAAGCGTGGAACTGGAAATAAGATGAGTCCGACTGATGACACTGACACATGGTCTCTCTCCTCCTCCCTCCTCTCTGCCTTTCCCCACACTGGCTCTATCAGGCAGTCTCCTTTTTCATAGGGGGTGGACAGAAGGTTGATAGTCATTTTACGTTTGTGCTATACTTCCTCAGCAACAGTCGGAAGGTGTTTGGGTGGAAGAAGGGTGTTGTTTTCCTATTCATTTAGTTAAAGCCCACAAGGCTTTAATTCTATGCATTACCTACCCAAGCCTATTTTTTTAAAGAAATCACTAGTTGACAATTACATATTTTCCTCCTAGAAGTAGTTGTTCAAGTTACAAAAGTAAAGCATACAAACTAGACATTTAAACAGTGAGATTGCAATCAGCTCTGTTCATCTATCCAACAAAAAACTTAGTATTATGGTCATCAATCCTACACACTTAAAAATACTTGCAGTTATATCCTTTAGAATACTTTCCTTTCCTCTCTCTTTTTTTTACAATAACTATAATCAGTTCTCGTAAACTGTTTAGAAGTTCTACACATATATAAGTCTTTACATGTATACCTAGCCTTTCTGTATTAGAGGGAAAAACAAACCAAAACAAGTCAACAATACAAATTCCTAGAGAAACACGAAATGAAAAAGACATATAAAACCATAATACTAGGTGATCTACAGTAGCCACCATGATGTCTCCTATTATTTTCAATAAAATTGTCTATATTGTCAGGCATAGTATAATTAAACTTAGCAGTACATAGCATTATTAATAAAAACTGAACATTGGAGACATTATAGGACTTCAAAGGCAGTTAATAATCAAACCAGAATGGGTATCCAATTGAATCCTGACATCCCCAGAGTAGTTGCCCCTACTCCCAGATTTGACACCCTCAAGCATAGCAGATTCGAATAAAATCAGTCAAGACAAAACAGCAATATGGCCAATCTTCTCTGCCTCATCTCTGCTATGCTATTTTTCTGTCACTGTTGTTTACTTTTCTCCTTCATTCCACTGTCTGCCCCTTTCACTGAGGCTTTTCTGCCATTGTTCCTGAAATCCTGGTGGTTTTTTTCTCTCTTTCTAGAATGTCCTTCAGTATTCTTTGCAAGGTTGGATTGGTGGTCACAAACCCCCTCAGTTCCTCTTTGTCATGGAAATATCTTGTCTGTCCACTAATTTTGAGAGATAGTTTTGCAGGTTACATCAATCTGGGTTGGAGGTTATTTTCCTTCAGGACTTGGAATATTTCGCTCCAAGCTCTTCTTGATTTGATAGTTTGCATTGAAAAGTCCACTGTGATTTTGATGAGTTTTCCTTTATAGGTAATCTGTTTCTTTTCTCTGACCATTTTTAATATTCTTGTATCT